>BMAV01004505.1:84487-108720 GCA_019973955.1 Trichonephila inaurata madagascariensis | reverse complement strand
AAAAATAAAATATGCAAGGCAATAATTTATTTTGTAAAATTAAAAAAGTAACCAATTCATTAATTTAAATAATTTATACAATAATATTTATGTATGACTCCAATATCTTCAAATAAAGCTTTTTACGAAAAATAACATTTTTTTCAAATGTTGAATGTCTTAAAAAAGTATTCGCTGAAAATTTAATTTAATTGACGGAAAACAATTGCTTGTTTGGAATATTAGAAATATAAATCAATGTTTTTATGTCTTGAAAATTGTTTTCATATGCTTTTAAAATATTTTTTTTTAATTTCATATAATTCAATATATTTTTCAGAAACTTGATATTGATATTTCAATCTCCCTTTACAGTACATTTCCATTAGTTACAATATATAATATACAATGTTATATTAAGAAAGAGGAATTGAATCACAAAAAGCTGGTGCAGAGCAAAATTCATTTGACATCTTATCATTCTGACTGTGTCTTGAAAGGGCTTTATTTTCGATAGAATCAGCTACATTTCCATTTTATGTTCGTAGCCTAACAGTACTGAAATTCTATTTCTTGTTGATACGTCTGCAAATGCATGCATGGTGAAAGCCTGGAAAGAAAAAAAAGAATGCATTCATTTTTGTATCTACTAAAATGGAAGGATTTCTTATTTTATAGTCTCATTCATTTTGAAACAGTAAATAAATAAAATTAAAAAAAAGTGTACTAAAAATATGTCAATAATTCTAAAAGAATTTTATTTCGTTATTTAATTCGTCAACAAAATATATTTTTTAATGCTTTTTGTACCGGTATTTGCATTGATGGAATTTTGTGCTGCAGAAACGTAATCCAATGCAATTCTAAACAGAAATATTTCTTGTCTTTGCTTTTATCTCATTGAAAACAAAGCGGATTCTTAAACGTATAGTGTTTTCTATATAAAAACACAAGTAACAAAATTGGACATTTTTTATTCAAATTTGATGAATTAAATAACAATTTCCCTCACACAAACCCATATATAAACAAAATCAGAGAAAATTAAAGGAAACTAATCACTTTGCAGCTATAAAAACTTTCTTCAACAATTCTAAATCTAACTACAGAAACAAAACTTATAACCCTAAGTACAACCAGACAGAACAGTAAGAAATATTAGCCACTGTAGTACAACAGAAAACTGTTGGCCTTAGGAACCAAGAATGCATGTTTAAACAACAGTTTTTGACCAACCAAACAACACCTGCTTTTCTTATACTACTGGACTATACGGAAAGGAAGAAATACTATAAATATGTAATTATTAGAAAATAAAACACTAATGCTAATTAAATTAAGTATAACAGGAAAAAATTAATAAAAACTGCTTACTAAAATATAGAGTTAAAAATATTTGTTACGTTAAGTAAACTTTCCACTTCAACACATCATTATATTAATATTTCCCGCCAATAAAATACAAAATAAGAATATCACCACATAAAATTATAAAAATTAGTAAAAATAAATCAGATGCAAAGCATTTACGTGTTTAAAAACCTAAAATATTGATAAGCAATTTATTGCAATGAAGAATACCACCAATCATACATAGCAATTCTAATATAAAATAAGATTTATTTAATTTTTTTTATGCAGTGCCATCTTGGGACTACATGTGGACAACTGAGATACATTATAGTTTAATTTAATGAGAGGAATGGATAAAATATTATAAATGAAAAGTAGAAAAAAAATGAAACCTCTAATGAAAATATTATTGCAATATGTCATTTAATTTAAGCCCATTACGACTGTAATTGCAAAGAAAAATAATAGGATATTCATGTCCAGCACAATGATTATTAAAAATATTAATATTTCAAATGTTATAAGATTTATCATTCAAGTAATAACTCTATACATATATATATATATATATATATATATACACACATGTAAGTTTTTATACTAATTTGTGCTATATATATGTTTTTTATTATTCCTCTTCTTGAAAGATTCATTATTGTTCTCTTTTCTTAATTTCATTTTAATATATTATCAGGTTTTTCTTCCACGTGTTGTATTAGGCTTAACTTTTAAACTTGGGTGTTTTTCTCCCCTATTATGTCCAAAATTTCTGCTGTACGGGAAGGTAGGATCCATAAAGCATTGCTAACCCTAATTCGCTGGCCTAATTCAGCGACAGCTTTAGAAATCGTAATAGGTCTGCAGTTTAGTCCAAAGACTTTTTTGTATCTACATTTGTTGTGTCTGGTGAATTCCAATTTTTTCCTGCTTTAGCACTATATAGGTTCTAGTACTTCTTCACTTTTATTTTATTTTACTTTATATATATATATAGGCTTCCAGGCACAGCCTTCTGACAATACTGGTACCTTAGTACTATCCAGGCTTTTGAGAATTTTATTTCTATGTGGTTTTTCTTTTTATAGTTTTAGACCTATATGTTCGACATTGCGTTATCTTTAAAAAACTTTTTCCTTGGGATATCGGATCCAGGTAAGAGATATTTTTCTATTTGGGGGAACATACAGTCTGAAGAAAGAGTTAGATTTTCAGTATGAGTTTTAAGTGTATACCAAATGTTAAAATTAATTAGTTACTTTCTTTCTGGTGCATTGTAATTCATTTGTAATGTACGACAACTTCTACATTTTGTACTTCGAAGTAAAGTATGTTTATGTTAATACTATTTGTTTATCATCAATAATTGCTATTAATATAATCCTTATAAAGTAATAATTTTTCTCTCAGTGTATATATGAAATTTTCATTTTGTAACTCGCAGAGTATTCTCTCGCGTACAATGATTTTCATAAATAAAAAATAATGATTAAAAATAGATTAAAGAGCTTTTATATAAAATTGAAAAATATAATAAAATATGATTTTTGAATACATTTCGAACATTGAAAAAAATTAACTATTCTAAAGACTAAATAACATACAGGTTACTAAAATAATACTAATCAAATCTACCAATAATTCTGAAAGAACACGGCTAGTTAAAATCAGCTTTGCCTTCTAAGAGGAAACACATCTAATTAAACGAAGTATTTGTCAGCATTTTGCAACTTTAAAAATCCAAAGAAAGTACTTGAAGACACATTGCACAATATTTGTTTCATTTATCGGGTTTCCAGGATTTTATACAATCAGTCGCAAAGGGCAAGACAGTTTTTCAGGAGAGATGAAAATTTATTGTCGAAAAATAATCCTTGAAATACAGAATACAGTAAAAACATTCGAAGAAACAATCTCTACGGCATTCAGACACAACTATCAGTGTATAAAATAGAAATATATCAGAGGTAATTCACAAGCACTTGCTCGTTCTACTCAAAAGCCAAAATAATAACTAATCGCTAGTCGAATCTTCATAGTCAAATCAATACTACTCTGCACAACGGTCAAAACAAAACTAATTCAGCTTCTACAAGCGACTGCCTATTTGTAAGCCTCACGGATTTTTTCGAAAAATCCGCTTGCTCAGGGCTTCTCAAACTTTCACTGTTTGCAACCCAATTTTCAATCATAATTTTCATCGCGCCCCCTTCACACAATAACAATGTATTGAATTCAATAAAAATGCACTTTGACGTTAAATCTACAATACGATTTTAATCATAAACCGTAGAAAATATCTAGATAAGTATTAAATTGTGTATATGGCCAGCTTATGTGAAAATCGTTAGTAATTATTAAACTTCTTTCTAACTTAGTATTGAAAGATTAATTATCAAATATACATAGTGCGCTACTGATACATTTATAAGTATATTATATCAGTGTAAATGTGTATTTCAATTTTTATTATGTTCGAATTTTTATTTTGATTTTCTTCCTTTCAGTAAATTTGTAATTCTGTAAATATTTTATTTTTGACTTTTTGATATGCTCGCGCCCCTCTCGCAGAGTTTTCACGCCCCCTAGGGGGCGCACACCACAGTTTGAGAAGCGCTGTGCTTGCCTCATGAATCGTGATATTAGTAGATTTCTTTCGTAATTTCTTGAAGAATCCATATAGTCGAGAACTTGACAAAAATGGTCACCAACATGGTCTTCAAGTCGCCAGAAATTATACCAATCCGTTGAATCGCCATAATAATGTAAAGAATGGTGTTGCTTGCGAATATTACAATTTTAGCATAGAAAAATGCAACATAGAGTAATATAAACGTATTACACATCCAGATACAAATTATTAACACTACTTTAAAAATATACTACGCAAAATTCGTAACAAAATGAAAATAGTATAATTCAGACAGTAACCCATACTTCCTTCCATACTTCGTAACCCATTACTTATTAATTCTCATGAATAAGCATGTGTATCATAATTGAAGAGCAGGCCTTGCCATGACACCAGACAAGTGACGCAAGCATCTAAATGAATCAGATGAGTCTATTGAATAAAGAAATCATAGGAATGTCCTGACAGCAAATTGACCTTTCTTCCCTTATGTCAATAATACGTAGAAATGAAAGCTTTGTCCTTAGAAATAAATGAATTAGTATGGAATGTTTTCTGTCACTTGTTAAGGAATATGCAACAATAGTCTAGTGGCTCTCAAACCTTGAAAGACTATGGCCTGATAATATTTAATTTAATGAAATGTGAGAGCCATAGTTTGGAAATTAATTATTTGAAACACCTTTCTTTGCAATTATATATATTTCATATCAAAGAGATGCATTTCCCCGACTGGATGATTGAAATAGTTTGACCTACTTTGAAAAATCCTTGAAGTAATTAATTATTGTAATCTTTTTACAACATTATAGAGGTTCGGATGACATACATCGCTAGCATCTATACTGTTATGAAGTTTGTTATAAATTGTAATGTCTTTTTTATGATTTTATCCCATTCTATCGATTCTGCTTCTTTCAGCGATTTTTCGTTCATTTTGACGAACTGCGGGTAAATATATTGGAACTGAAAAGAAACATATCATCTAGTTTTCTCAATGTCACAGACTCGTGGTGGGCGCGACATGAATTCGAGCCTAGTGCATTTCAATACCCACCGTGTAGTGGAAGTAAGTGAGTGAGGGAATATTAACGCCGTACAGTTTAAATACACGAGGGCTTTTGGCCACGGACCACGTAATTTTGAACCATGGTCAAGTGACGTGGACGACACCTGAGCTGGCACCCCCTCTCCTAACTACCACACCACACCAAAGGGAGAAAGTTTGAGGTCTCGACAGATTTAACGTGCATCGCTCCCTTGCACATCGGGTCTTTAGTGGTACTGGGCTCGTGACAAGGCCAACCACGATCCATACCTTGACCACTCAGCTACCGCGGCCGAACGTGTAGGGGGAGCTGATGCACTTTAAATCTATAGAATCTCTAACATCCTCCCATTGGTGCGATATGGAAGTTAGGAAAGTGGGTTCCAGCTCAGATGTCGTTCTTCTTGTTTAACCATGGTTAAAAATTACTCGGTTCGTCGCCAGTAGCCCTAGTGTAGCTTTATATATAGTCCAAAGTTAATATAATTCTTTTTCTCTAACTCTCTCTGTCTTTCTAGTTTTCTTTTATAAGTTTCTTCTCAAACTAGACAAGAAGAGAGATGGCAATTTATATTAGTGTGAGGAATCACAAGAAGGCTTTCAAGAGATTTTATTTTAGATGAGGCCATTTATACAAGGTATTTTAATCTTGTAAGCCTAGTGGCTGAGTGGTAGCATATCGCGCTTCCCCACAGCAGGTCCGGGGCTCAAACTCCGGACTTGTCAAAGTTGGCTCAGCCTTTCATCCTTCCAGTGAGTCGATAAATATTAAGGTTGCTTGGGAACTAAACACTGGGGATTTCATGCGAGATTGACCACCTGAGTGGAGCATCTGCTCATATACCTCATTGCCAAGGTCTTGAAACTTAGATAGCACAATAGGCCTTGGTCCTTATGGACTGTTGCGACACTGAATTTTAAAACAGTCATTTAGGCTGACATACATAAGCTGAGAAATATACTTTCATTTTGTAGCAGCTCTAATGCATATCTTTTTTCTATAGCTATGCTTAGTGTATTCTGTTTTCTTAAATAGAGACTTACCTTTTGCCTTTTATCTTATGGAAATATGTAAGAACTTCATCTCTGATTAAATAAAAACAATTGATATGAGTATTTAGTCTGTTACGGTCTTTGGACATTTATTTAAAAGTTAAAAAAATAATGCATAAAGATTTTATTGTAGGGTTTGTAGCTTCTGAACCAAGATGATTAAATTTGGGAGGGTTGCTCAATATTTGGTTCCATCAAGTGGTTTTTAAAGGGTTAAAATTTCAAATGATTATCTAATTCAGCGATACTCAACCTGAGGCCCACCGAGCCTTTTTAAGAGGCCCGACCATGGCCCATTGCTCTGAGAAATTTACTTATTTAAGAACATTGTATTAAAAAATTGGTGGGAAATTCATTGTGTGTCAAGAAATCAAATATATCAATTTTACTTTTTGCTATCGGTTTCGTACGGGTTCGAAATGATATTCTTTTTCTATTTTGAACAGTTACGGTTAGTGGTAACAGACAACAGTGGAGTAGCGACCATTTTATGGGTGGAACTAATTTTTAACTATCTTTCATATCTTGCAAACGAAAAATATTCGAAGAAAATATATCGTTTCAAGACAATTGTGAGGTTAACTATTTTGTAGTGACAAACATATCTATTAGTAATTGTTTGATTTTTCACGAAAGTTTTGTATTTAAAAAATACCAGAAAACAGGAATCATTCCTTGCTCCTTTTACTCTAAGATCTCTTTCCAAAGGTGATAAATAGGCTTTCTTGAAAAATCTTTGCAACAGCTACAAAGTGTTTTGTCAGTGGTAGTATCACAATGGTAACCAAGAAATCCTATGAAGTTTTTTATATTAATGGTAATCATATGAAACCGTTTACTGATGCAGAAATTATGAAGGAGTTTTTTTAAATGCTTATAAATAAAAAATAAAAATAAAAAATATAAATAATAATAATTAAAACAGCAAAATAAGAAATATAATATTTTGATCAAATTTCCACATTTTAAATTTCCAATGTTATCTTGGTTTTAAAGCATTTATCTCCCCGTCCCTCCCCCCATTTATCCTCATATTGTGGCCCGCGTGAAATAACTAACATATGTATGCGGCCCGCGTGAAATAGTTGACGTATGTATGCGGCCTAGCAGAAAAAAAGGTTGGGTACTCTTGATCTAAATGGAAGCTTTTTCAATAAATCTAAGCAAACTTCAAGCTACATTATTTACTGGGATTCGTAAAAGTACAATACAGGTGCCTCTTCTCTGATCATTGTTTAAAATTATGATATATTCTAGTTTAATCGATCGACAGGATTTTTCTCTAAGGTGACATACACAAAGTAAACATATCGTCGGCCTAATTATCAGACTGCGTAACTCCATCGGTCTAACTGATCTGATATAGGAGTGCAACGCGCCAAGCGCTTTTTGCCGCGATGCCTTAAACCCGAAAAGCAGTGGTGAAGCAAAACATTCCCTTTTGTTTTCTCTACGCCATGCATCAGTGCGCGCTCCGCGTTTAATTTATTCCTTCGATCAGTGTAATCACTACTTATTTTTTTATTTCATAATAAAACTAAATTTCGAAGGGAGAGGTGGTGGCAAGATTTTAACATAAAATAAATACAACAGAAAGTAATATTAATGTATTACACTTCCAGATATAAATTATTTACACTATTTTAAGCGTTCATTACACAAAATTTGCAATAATGTGTTACTTTTGCTGAGCAGAGCTCAGTTTAGGAAGGTGTTTTCAAAAATCAACTCACAAGAGATTTACGGGGAGTTATATATTTAAAAAAAAATCCTTTTTATCAGCTATTAGACCTACAAACTTAAAATTTAATATTTTTTTTTGTTTAGCTGAGATATGCAAAAAGCGTTTTTTTTGTTTGTTTACTTTACAATTTACGATTGTAATATTATCCCCTTTTTTGGCGAACATAAATTACAACTTGGCGATTAGCCCTACTGTATCAAATTAGCATCCCAGATGGAGTTACGCAGTCTGATAATTAGACCGACGATATGAGATACAGTCTTTAATATCATTCACGTCGCTTGCCTGTGGTTCAACATTATAAGGATCAACGCAGTAGTAAATTCTTTTATTTCAAGAACAATCTTAAATATTTATCCAGGTGGTTTTAAGAAATAAGATCCCTTTCTTCCTGGTGTTTGATAAATTGTGACCAATAAATAATTGAGTCCAACTTTGTATTCTGGTTAACTAAAATGTTTGCGTCTAGCATAATATTTTATTCAAACTCTCATAAAAAAATTACTGTTGTTTATGCAAATTGTTCTAGAATCTCTTAGCATGGACGTTATAGAAATAATCAGCATATATCTCTAACTTTAGACTAAACGGAAAAAAAAGAAAACATACAGATTATAACTGAAACTAAATTGCGAACTACAGAGCAAATCTTATAACCAAATCTAAGTGATTAATATTCACTATTTAGCTGTAAATATTAAATATATTTGCATTAGATCATAGTGCTATAATCTATTTCTAAGTTAATAAACATTTAAAAAAATTTGGAAAAAATAAACCTCTTTCATCTTTTTTTTTGGCTTCTAATTCTATAGGACTTTTCCGTAATCAAATAACCAAACGTATTTACTTATAGCATTAAGAAATTATAATATAATTAGTAAATTAATTAAATGTAGGGTTAAATGACTTCCTGCAAAAATTTGTCTTTGTATTGATCAAAATTCAGGATATAATTAAAATATACTAGATCTATATTTGCGTTTTCACAGAGAAAAGTATTTTTGTAAATTTGATATCTAGAATTTAAAAAATATATGTAAATGTTAAATAGTCTATTACTACAAATAAAATCAAATAACTATTTCTGACTTATTACAGTCAAAAAGTGTAAAAAAAAGGTATTAATTCAATTAAAATAGAAAAGTTTAAATACTGTAAAAAACAAATTATTGCATGACTAATCAGTTGAAAGGACATCAATTAGTACGTAATTATTTCAATTAAAATCAAGCTAATTATTACGTAAATATTTTAATTATAACGAAACAATCATTTTTGCTTAGGAATTTATAAAAAAAATCTTTATAAAAATACAGTTAATAAACTATTAATGTGTTAACTATAGAATACATTTATATATAAACAACTATAAGTATATCCTTGTTATATAGTCAATATTATAAAAATATTTTACTGAGATATATATACCAAGTTAATTTTTACAATTAAGGGCATTATGTGTATCCATTGTTCAAAGTATTAATATATATTAGCATAAGAAAAAGTACATGTTTTACTTATTAAAATGCGTATTGAGCTCAAAATATTTTGTAGGCTTTAAAATTTGTTTTAATAGTTTACTGAATTCAAGTTAAATATCATTATTACATTGAAAAAAATTATATATTCCCGTAAAAAAAGGTTATCAAATTTATATATTAACCTAAAAAGTTCATGTATAACATAATGTATCAAACTAAATGTATATTTTCTTTTATAGCTTGAATTTATTTCTGATTAAATAACTTACAAGTATTTATGAAACTTTACAAAATTTTATAGTAAAATAAATTGTTCTCTTAATGTAAGCACACACTTGTATTAAACAGTTGATACTTGCTCAGATTTCAGAATAATTTTGGAACAGGAATATAGCATAAATAATGTTAGGGGATCTGCATTTTTTTAAAAATATTCTAATAAACAGGAAAAAAATTTCTCTCCATTTTAATAATATACATTCATAAAAGTATAATTTGCAATATAATTTATGACCTCTTTTTTAATAATTGTTTTCGATAAGATTCACATTGTGTAAAATAACTGAAAACATATTTTAATTCATTCAACATTGGAAATCCGTATTTATTTCATTATACAAACAGTTTTAACCTCTTAAACGGTCATTTTTTTTTACAAAAAATGCTCAATTTTTTATTGCTCTTACAACTAAACACCATATTAAATCCCGCCTCCACAGTAAAAAAAAAATTCTCGACGAAAAGGGTTTTTGTTCCATAGACAAAATGCATCACCATTTCAAAATACTAGCACTAAATAATATAACCATAAGAATTAAAAATAAGTGCAAATCACAAAGGAAGAAGGAAAATATCAGTACCTGTGCAACGTACGAGCAAATCAATTGCGGCCATTTTTCGGTAACCCATTCGTTGTACGGGCAGCCCGCTTAAGGGTTTAAGAAAAAGATCTCTCTTCGACCTAGTGCATCATTGGATTTAGGAATATGTGTAAAATAAATGCAACCGAAGGAGCACCATTCTGTAATAATTAAAAATATAATCTGGTTATTTCACTGTTTTATAAAAATATCCTAAATTCTGGAATTTCCTTTCAGAATATTCATTTTAAAATCAAACACAATTTTTCAAAGCACTAAAGAATATGCTTCTTTTTATCTATAAATTAGCAATGTTGTTTCAAGTAAAGAAGAATTTCATATCAATACAAATGTATGATTATTTGTTTATTTATTTATTGCTCTTTGAAGTTTTATTTTTGCAGATTACAGTAATTGTATGCTTTGAATGTTTTTAATAATATCAAGTATTCTAACTCTTTTTTTATGCATTTTATGATTGTATATATTTTGTTACTCATGCAAAGGAAACGCATATCACGTAAACTAAATAACTTCCTTATTCTTTCTAAGAGAAGATGAATAGTAGTAGTAAAGGTAATCGTGAACAATTCTTTTGTTGGTTCATCCTATTGTTACTTTCACTTACTTTTACGGTTTCACAGGATTTACGATCATGTACGTTTATAATGAATAGTAAACAATGTATGTATTCTTCTATGGATAAATTGAAGGAATAGTAATGAGGATTTTACTTCTTTGAAATGTGTTTTTTGTGCGCGCATGCAGATTCATCAGGAGAAAAATGATAATATTTGAAAACAATTTAAATAAATAATGTTTTGTGAAGCACATACTTTTGAATCAAAGTTAAGATAATTATTTTCATGAAAGGACAAAAGAGTAATAGTTTAGCTATATATAGAATTTTTGTAACAATGGCAAAATCATTCCAATTACGAATATGAATATTTTCATGAATGTCAGCGGAAAAAAAAGAAACAAGGTATATAACCACAATGGTTACTAAAATTTCACTATAAATCTAGAAATATGTCTTGGCTCTGTGTTTTTTGTTTATTATTTTCTAAGAAATTTGCTTTTAACAAAAAATAAAAGTTCTATAAACAAAAAGAAGAAAATGAAAGAAGGAATAGATGGAAAGCATAAAATAATTATCTTTTGAACGAACTCTTATCCTGTTATATATTTAATGAAAATAAATAACAGACCGAACTCGTTTTTTTTTACACAATAGGTACATTCCTCATAAAACGCAAAAAAAAAAAATCGTGTCAAAAATACATACCACATATAGTGAATCTGGATATATGTTCCACAACTTTAAAAATCGTGTAAAATAATAAAAAAAGTAGTAATGAAATCCACGCTACATATGTATGAAATAAAAAAAATTCATTTTTATTACAAAAAAAAAAAAAAATACAAATTAGTTTACAGTGAAATTCACAGTCTATAGATACATACAGCATTTATATAAATATTCAAATTGGAGTTAGGAAAAAAAATACTAACTAACAACTAATTGATACTTCGCTACTTGATAACAAGTGTGCACTTTTATTGAAAACTGGATGAAAAATGCTATCATTAATAGATGTGTCAGATAGGTCTAGCACAATTGTCGGCTTTTATTTAAATGAAGAATTTCGTTCATTATTAGCAACCTTTGTGGTTATTTTTTTTTTTTCTTTTTGTAAAAATGTTGGTGTTAGCGGCACTTATTTGGTTTCTCCAGTTGCTTAATATATAATTTTCGATATCTTGCTACACAGAACTTTTGATTACAATTGAATTATAAATCACACTATACAGTAGAACCTGTTTTTGTGCGGTCCTTGTTTTATGCGATTTTCTTTTTGTGCGATTTTTTATATGCGATCTTTTTTTTATGCGGTGTATGAATTTCAATGGCTTTGGTGACACTGTAATGTTTTCTATCTATTTACTAGTGACGTAATGGATAATGTTAGGACCCCCTCCCCCCTGAAAGTCAGGTTTTGTCTTTAATATCCTATAAATTGGGTAAATATGTGTTTTGCGCGCGTCCGGGCATTGGATTCGACTCCCCCCCCCCCCCCGTGATGCGGGGGTGTACATTATGACACTGAAATGTAGACACTTCAAGACGCTCTATTCATATTTGTTATAAACAGTCTCCCAACCATCCGCATTCAGTTGCTTTCTCTCAACGCTCCAGCAGCCCGCTCTTTATTGGAGACGAAGCATTCATTGACAGTGATATGAATAATTTGACAGATTATGAAGACGGACAAGAAGAACTGGATTCTTTGAGAGCGTATAAGACTATGCAGGGATCCAGCTTTCGAACAAATTGGAAAAGCAATTTCTTGAAATAGATACCAATAAAGAAAGGAGTATAAAATTCCAAAATAGGCTTCAATCATGTATATCTATCTGGTTATCGTGACATTTACAAGCAACTGTGTGTGTGTGACCACCCGATCTTTATCACAAAAACTTATCTCTTACAATATGTTGCCAAACAGTAAATCAACTGAATTTGTACCTTCAAGTGACGAAAGCGATTTTGAACTTATTCATAACAGGGCCTTGGATTACAATGAGTAGCAATGAATTATGTATGAGCAATCTGAAAACTTGTCCGTGTATACAAGGAGAAACTATATGTTTTTGAAATGTTTCCATGTGTAATATTTAATTATTTATTTGGTTAATTATTTATTTGGTAATCTTACATAAATTTTGTAAATAATTGGCATATTTTATAAATACGACTTTTTTTATGCAGTGCCTATCCACCGCATAAAAAAAATTTCTGTAGTATTTCTACGAATTAGTTTGTTTTATGTAAGATTTTATGAAATTTTTGAATATTTTTTTGTGCGTTTATTTTTAAGCAGTCCCTATCTAACGCATAAAAACAGGTTCAACTGTAAATCAGGATCAAGAGTTAAAAAATGTTGTTCAATACATGTAGCAAGTTTAAATAAGCAATGTGAATCCATATTATGACAAAGGATTATGGAGACGACATAATTTTGAACTACATAAGCTATTTATGGAAGCAGATGTAATTAAATTTGTCAAGATTCCTCGTTTACGGGCTACATCTGCCGTATGGACCCATCATCCTCAACGTTCGGAATTTTTAATTACAAACCTATTGCAACTAGAACTAAGGGTAGGCTAAAATTGAGATGGGCTGATTGAGAGGAGGATGATTTTTAAATGTTTCGAGTGACTAATTAGAGAACTGTTGCTGAGCGGAGAATGGAATTGAAAAGGGTTCTTAAAAAGGTCTTGGCTCACTCTAGTCTGTTGTGTCAACATAAGAAGAAGACTCAAAGTTACAGCTGTAACTAATTCACGTGTGACATGACTTATTAATAATAACATCAAACACTCTTTGAAACAGTAGAGGATTATCGTAATTTCTTACGGAATTTTCTATGAAATTTCTTCCACATAGCCTAAATTTAATATATTTAGCACAGTACATTCAATTCCCCGTAATATATTTCTATTTCCTTCTGATATGTTTCTCTCTTATGCAGTATTTTGACCCTTCACTCTATTTAGTAGCAAAAAAAATAAATAAATAAATAAAAAAAAATCGAGTAACTCGAAAATTAAATTTTTTCTCATTTCGTAATTATTTATACAAATTTTGGATAATGAATATAGGTTTGTTGGAAACTGTAGAATAAATGAAATAAAATAAAATTATACTAAGTGATGTAGTAAAAGTTCAACTAGCTCCATTGATTACTAATAAATTCAGTTTTGTGTGTATCCAAACTAATGTAGCAAAACGTTTCAATGCTTTCACTTATTTTTTACCGTATAAATTTCCCTAGGTGCAGTAATTATAACTTAAATAAGCAGACACAGTGAAAATAAAGAACATCTTATTTTCGATTTACGACCTATAGGTCTTAAGACTTAAAAAAAGGTAATAAATAAAAGTAAATTTCACGGAAATATAATAAGTGCACTATCAAACATGTTATGTAATTCTTGTTACATGCAGCAATTATATATAATGTTATAAGCAGTTTTCATAATCTATTCAAGTTAAAACAGTATTGAAAAATTTAAATCTAAATTATGACCGGTTCAATTAAAAATCCGTTAGCCTAAATGGAACTGGATTGCAATTCAAAATAACCCTGTATTTTGGAGAAGAAAAATACTTTATGTAATGAATTTTTAATTTCTGATAATATTAGAACAGTGCTTTCAAACTTTCAATATTTGCCACCCAATTTTCAATCACAATTTTCATCGCGCCTTCTCCCATACATTAACAATGTATTGAATGCAATAAAAATGTACATGGACGTGCTAAAGTTACAATACGACTTTAATTATAAATCAATAAAACTATCAAGATAAGTATTAAATTTTGTAAATGGCAGCAAGCTCATGGGAGAGGCTTCCTACCCTTTGAATTTACTTCCTCATCTTCTTCCATACATAAAGTTGTAGGTGGTAACTATAAATGACCAAGATTCTCCATGATAAATCTAATTTATTATTATCAAAGATAATATTCCAGAATAAGTAATCTATAAAAGGGAACCCTTGGAGTGATATAAAGAAAGCAACGGCTATACTTGAATAAGTGCATGAAATCCGAATACTTTAACTTTAATCAATCCTATCCTCTTGATTCTAGATTCACTAACTTTGTAGCTAAAATCCATCCTTTAGTCACGATGCGTAATTCTAATTCTTACCATAGCAACACTGTGTTCAGCTGCTCCGCTCCTACTGACCTACGATTATCGAACTCTAACTTTATATACATTAACTAATTTGCATCTCATGGTTTCTTCATGAGAGGGATGGCTGTGAAATAAGCGTGAATGCTGGCCCTAAGATTCTCCAAGAGGATTAGTAGTTGAAAGTCGCGTAAAGCCCCGTCACACAAGTAATTAGGAAACTTGTTTTTAATTTAGTATTGGTAAATTAGTTATCGAAATCATTGTGCAGCACTGTTACATTTATAATAGTATGTTTTATCAATATCATTTTTTTTTTTAAATTTCGGAATGTATTTTGTTTTTTTATCTTTCAGTACATTAATACTTATTTTAAATCTTTTATTTTCTACTTTTTAATATGCCCAAACCCCTCAAGAGGGGCGTGTCCCACAGTTTGAGAGACGCTGTATTAGAATTGTAAATGTATAAAGAAAGCAATGCTTTAAAGAAAGTACATTAAGAAGGTATTAAAAAAAGAACTGTTAATAAAAGAACAGCTTTGGAACTCCTTATTTAATGACTGGAATAGCCGAAGTTTTCAATCAAAAATTTCTTAATTATACAGATTTATATCAGCCTCAACTAAACTATACATTAAACAGTTACTAAGAGCTACACTTGGAGAATGATATTCCTTTTGGAATGGAGGTGTGACTAAAATAACTTCCGAAAAACTTTTCTAGAATACTATATTTTTACTTACACGTCACGGGGCAAAGGAAATTCCTTCTCATTTAATTCTTCAAGATGTCTGGTGTGATAAAGTACTTCAGATACGACTATAATGTAGAGAATACTGAATGTAATTTTCAGAAGAAATGTGAGAGATGATGAAGCTTTACACCGAAATAATCTAAATTACGAGTGAAGTGAGATAGGCTCAGAGAGAAAGGAATGAAAAAGTATGTACGGATTTAAGATCACGCATTTTACCTTTTTAATACATTGTTGATTAATCGTTGGCTGAAGAAATAGGAAACATGAGAGGATTTTTCAGCATGAAATTGAAAAGAGTTTTTCATGTAGCAAAGTTGTATTATGTTTGTTCAAAATAAATGAAACTAAATTGTAGATTAAATCGACTATCATGTACATTTCCGAAAATTATTTTCTGTAGTATTATTCCAAGTATGCCATGGAACATTCCAGATTGGTAGGATTTTTTGAGGAAAATGAATTAAAGTCACAATTTTTGCGTATACATATATATAAATGCGTGTGCGTATGTGTGTATCCTTTTAATTAAAGAAAAGTAGGAAAACAATTTTAATAAAACACTTTTTTCCCATTCGATATTATAAAATCACAAATAACTAGAATTTCTTTTTCTAATAACATTCAGGTAAAAAAAAAGGAATTTCTTGTCGAAAACGAAACTGCATTCTTAGAAAATATATCTCGGCGTAGTTTACAGTAATGAATATTAAAAATTAAAATTAAAATAATTTTTTTTAACAAAATTCTTTTACATTTTATGGATTTAATTATATTTTAAAGTGAGAAAAGGTAATTTTCACAAATGCTATCGTTGCAATTGTTCTCAACGAAGGTAATGAGGGATCGCATGTTGGGGTAAGTAGAATAATTATTCCAATTTAAGAAACAAAAACTTGCATTAATTGTAACTTATTTCATTATATTTCTGAAATAATATTTAATAAATTATATGAATATTTCGTAAATTGTTTAAAAGACTAAGCGTCCTTTTTTTTTTTTTTTTTTTTTTTTTTTTGCTTAAATTTCTAGCCGTGAAGCTGTTAAAAAGATTGATTACACGTATTAGTAAAAGCTCTCTTTGAAATTGTATCAAGGCAAATACCATCAGTATTTGACACATTTCATTTTTCCTTCCATTCATAGCCAAATAAGATAGTTGCCAAATCTTCGCATTCAGTTTACCATTTATTTACGATACTATCGGCTTTCTTTGTATTAAAGAAAAAGTTTTTTTGTACCACAAAAACATTAAAGAAAGATATTTTCCTTTGTATTCTACTTTCTTTTCTTGTCTGAAGACCGTAAAATTTCTTTACTTTGATTTTAACAATCACCCTTTCATCAATGAATACATTTCATTTATCTTTATCAAAGCAAAAATAATTAAATGACTCTTTCCTTAATTTAAATTGAAAAACCTTTCATTCGGTAATATTTTTGTTCTTGACAGTCGCTTTTTATCCCTTACGTATGCATTTTAAAATTCTGTGTAAAAATTTTTGTCCATATACTATGAATGGTGAAATATTTTCCTAAAATTACTTAATTTAAAATTTTGTTTTCCTTTTCACAGCATAATTTATAAGGAGTCGCTAATTTCTGATGTTAATGATATTATAAATCGTGCATCAATACAGAAATCTTTTTAAAAACAATAGTGTTACAATATTTTTTCCGGAAAGTAAAAATACAATTTTATGAGTAATTTGCTCTTCACTATGCATATTTTTAAAAAAATTTTTTTTATCGAAAATATAGTTTTTATATTATTTTTCCTCGTATAGGAATATCAGACAAGCAGGAACTTGCTGGCAGGTACAGTTAACTCTTTCACGGGCAGTGGCTAATATGTCTAAGCACATAACAAAAATTTTTCTCCAAGCGGGCAGTGGATATTTAGTCTATCTACATGCATTAATTGAAACTAAAACGCATAAAATCATTACAGCTGCCAGCATGATACCTTTTTTTTGCATTTCATGTCTTCTGATGGGTAGTTAGAACCAGTTTTTCTCGGTGTAAATCTACAAACTGTATTTTGATTACTACAAATAAAATTACTGATTTTTGAAAAAAATATTTCGAGATATCTTAAGTATACTTTTCTCTCATCTGAATGAATTAAGCAAATGTGCAATTAAAAAAAAAGTTTTAGTTAGGTTTTTGGAAAAATTTTATATGTGGATATAGGCTCTATCCACTGCCCACATAGAACAGAAAAAGGACATTGAAATGTTCACTCTTCCTCTACTCGAGAGAGTGTACTTAGAATCAAGTGAAAAGGTTGGTCGGGGGGGATATAAACAGACTTCATTTACAATATGTGGTACGAGATTCTTGGGTTTGAAAATCTTTCGTTACAGCTTTTCTGTGCAAGCAAGTGGTACTACTTGTTTTGAAAGGTTTCACAGTAAATAGCTCATCAAATTTGTGAAATAAATAATTTAAATTCTCAAAAATATAACTTTATTTCTAACATTTTATAATAAAATTAAATAAAATATAAAATGTGGATATATACCAATTTCAATATATATATTAGTAAGTATTCTATATTGCACTATTATTGTATTATTTTATTACACTTGTACTTTGTATTTAATTGATATTTAAATAGTTATTAGCCTAAATGTTAAAAAAAACCCTGTTGGGATTTTTTTTTTATGACAAAATAATAATTATAGAGGATGAGAAAATTAAATTTACTTTATTACAGAAAAGTGTATTATAGCTTTGTGACCGCGAAACGGTTTTTAAAAATGTAAAAAGATTCTTAATATTTCTTTATTTTATTGTAATCATTATAATCACATAAACAATATCCTACTCAAAAAGGTAACAAAAATTCAAAATATTTACATTTAAGGAATCCGACTACGTTCGGAACCATGATTTTGCAAAAGCTTATAAATGGGTAATATTTATGATATTTAGCGTCACTTAGATTAGAAAACATATATAAAATTGTTTTAAGAATATTATTACAATAAAAAAATTATTTAAGTACAATATTTTGACAAAAAGTAAACATAGAATGACCAAATTTGAAAACGTTCTCCTTTTAGAAAAATGTATCTATTATAATAATATTTTGCCTGCATTTATCTCAGACCTCTGTACAGAGGCTGAACTAGAATTTTTGAAATATATAACTTAGAAGTGGATTTATCCAAATTTTATTACAGCAGAGGGGAGAAATTTTAAGAAAAACAGGCCGATAATTATTTCAGTTGGTGGTAACTCTGAAAATAATGTGAATTTTTCAAAAGTCCTCTAACAGACTCTTTGGATAAGTTTTTACTTTATGTATATAAATAAAATATTATTATTATAGAAACATTATTAAAGAAGAACGTTTTGAAGAAATGTTATTCTAAGTTAATATTTTGCCAAAATATTGTATTTAAATATATTTTTGTCATAATGGCCTTAAAACAATTTGATACATGTATACTAATCTGAGTGACACTAAATATCATGAAAAGTATCCATTTATGCACTTTTTTAAAATCACGGTTCCTAACGTAGTTGGATACCTTAATACGATTTTTGACATCGCATACTATCCACTAATTTTTCAAAATCATGCATATAAGATGGTATTTCCAATCTTATAGCATCTTCGAGATTGCTATCGTTAAGACGAGATCTGTTTGTTGATAAAACAAAGCAGTGTTGCTAGTACAATAATTTTACAGGTGATATTTTATTTCTAAAAGTATGATCAATCTCGAGGCTACACAAAAAACCGTGGTGGGTCGAGGGTTGGCCACGGTTAACCCGCGGTCACTCGCGCCTGTTTTTGCTACCTTCGTTACTCGCGGGGTGTAGAGAACATCCCAAACTTTTAACACGTGTATTTAATTATGAAAATAAAAATTAAGTCATTATGATACATATTTATGAAGTACAAGATGTTTTTTGTATTATACAAATAAAATTATTAAATTTATTGCACACAAATGAGACTAACACATTAATTTAAACTAAACATACAAAATTTTCATTTTAAAACACATAATTTTATATTTTTTTATAAACCAGTAAAATGTATATGCCAGCAATAAATATACTTTATAATTAATGAGATAATGATTGTAGAAAGTAGAAAAATAATATATTTTAATCATTTTCCAAACTTTCAGAGCAGACTGTGTACAAATGCTCAACTTCTCGCGGGAGTTCTCAGCCCTCCAGATAAACTTTTGAAGGTCATTACATTCCAATCGTTCCTTAAAGAGGGATTGCATCACGTCTGAAGGTTCAATGACCTAAAATGTGCAGCTACAGAAAAAATTGTGGTTCTGCACATTCTTTTTACAAATCTGGGAGGATTGTCTTGTTGCTGGGATGTACAGAACGCCCCGCGCGAGTGATCGCGGGTTAATATTAATATAGTATATTGAGGACACTTCGAGCACACATTGCTGCCTGCTGGTACAGGGTTAAGTACCCCTGCCTTAACTTGTTTGCTCGTATGCTATGATGGCACTGTGATATTCTTTCTTTCTTACTTCTATGTGTGCATATTTTTAATTGTTATAGTGAGATTATCATTGCTAGTGTTTTTAAGAGATTTAGTTTGTCTACGTTACTGAAATACTTTTCATCCAGTATTTTATTTGTGGAGAAGGAGAGAATTTTTCATTTAAAGCAGAAATTTAGATTCGTGAAAATATCCGATTAGGAACAGGGATTAAGAAGGCAATGTGCAATTTATGCTTGAGAAGATAATCCAAAGAAGCCTACAATATATCGGTTACTATTGCGATGTAAGACTTCGTAATACACAAATTTTCAAATTGTGTATGCATATAAATATATGCATTTAAATTTGTGCATAAAAATATATGCACAGACACACAAACTACTCAACAGTTAGTAAATGAGGTAGCTTCATAACATGCAGATTGTTACTTATAAAAATCAAACACTAGGAATTTCTGTGTTCCACAATTATAAAATAAAAAATAATGTGAAAGCTTTTAAATTGAAAGTTAAAATAAAATTCTTCCATTTTCGCATTCTGTTAATTATTAAACTTCAATACATGCAATAAAAATGAGCTTTTTTTTAACATTTTGGGCAAACGAAAAAAATTTTTTTACGGGATTAAATGCGTAGAATTTTTTCAGAAGATATCTATTGCACCTACACTCAATGTATTGGATTTCTAGTGATTTTTTCGTTTTTTAACTGGATACTTAATGAAGAAGAACTGAACTAGAAATATCTATCTAGTATAGAGCAGAGTACGACTTTTCACCTTCATAACACAGGAAATTTAGTTTAAAAAGGACTTGAGAAGACACCAGAAGGCAGCATAAATTTTCGACCATTCAAAAATCTACCGTTGTTCAGAGTTGCGTAACGGAGGACATTTGGGCTCCTCTGCAAAGTCAGGTTTTGGGCTCCCAAGCTGGGTTTTTCAGAGTAGGTACTAGGTGACAGTAAGGTTTTGAGCCTACCCCACTGGTTGTTCAGGAAACTTGGACGAAGTGAAATTAGAAAATACATCTTTTGATGGCATTCTGCAGATTTGAATCGGGTATCCAAGATGACCTTTAAACTAAGCTAATTTCAACTGAATATTCATCAAATCTTTTGGATGCAAAGGGTAAATATGGTTTCTTGCGGGAAGAAGTTTTATGAGAGAAATATTGAAAACACAATCAGAGCACATATTCGACAAGTTCACCAGAGTTGGTTATGTTAATCCTTGAGATGACATCGCATGTACTGTCGGTTCTACTTATTTCAGCTGACACAGATAATACCTTGATGAGACTGAAACCTCCACTTCCCTTCTTAAAGTAAGAAATATCCATCGCTTCAAGGATTTTGTGTCCTACCTTTTTGCCAACGGTACATACAATTAATCATGTTTTACACGATTTTGGAATAACACGGTACACGAATTTAACGATTCTTTTTTACGCGATTTTTTTTTTTGTTCTAACTTGATTTCCAAAACAATTTTTGGGGACTCGTATCCTTTGGATGAAGACGACTAGAAAGAGTTTATGTCAGATCATGATAATAAAGAAGTCAATAATAAAGTTCAGCTATTTACAGCTGATTTATTTCGCGAGGTATTGAAATTTACTACAAGTATGGACAAACATTTTACTACTCATGATCCTGACGTAGAGCTTGCATTAAACCTTATACGTAATCTTGTGTAGAAGGACATCAAGAATTATATAATCAGTTTGAGAAACCAAAAAGACAGCCGCTTATAATTCTTTCATTTGAGTCTCATTGTGCTTCACATAATTTTTCTTTTAAAAACAATTATATCAACTTAGAGTTACTAAAAATATTTTAAGAAACTCAGATTTTAATTATACTCCAAAATTGTGATACTAAGAAAAGTTTTCAACCGGAATGTATATAGTTTGTATCTAAAAAAATTATGTGTAGGGAAAAAATATTCCACACAAATTATAAATAAAATATAGTTAAATGAAATTTAATAACTGCATGTGTGTGTTTAAAATTAAAAAAGGATTTCAAATAATTTTAAACAATCATTTACAGAAAAATTGCAACCTAGCAAAGTTCCTTTAAACTGTTATAAAAATATTTTTTTAAATATTTAATTTTAATACACTAGTATTGTTGTAATATTGTTTAATCATTTAATAGTTCATTTTCTGTGTCAAATAATTGAAACTATTTAATGTATATTTATTTCGTAGTTTATAAACTCCCCCGTTTTTCATTATACATTTATTTAATTATTTACACGTTTATTACTATGAAATTACATGTATGCGAATTTAAAAACCATACAAATATAATATTAGTTTTGAAGAAGCATTTTATACTGACTTTTTCTGAATATGCTGCATTTCTTTCCAGAAAAAATACTTGACACTTACTTAAGAGGGGGTCAGAAACCTCTAAACTGACAATGTTAATTTGGCTATTTTCGATGCGACATTTCTCAAAATCTGTTATATGTACATGCTTGAAATTTTCCTACAATTAAAAATACAACTTCCTCATTATACTCAAAGGAAATTTTAGCTAATTTTGCATTTTTTAATAATTTATAAAATATTTTATTAAACATAGTGAAAGTTGACCCATTTTTCACATAAAAAAATTTGTAAAAAATAAATGTTTGAGTTTTTTTACAAAAAGTTAATTTTAGTACATATTAGCCATCATTATAAATAAGTCATAAAAAACTTACTTACTTGTGAACATTATATTCCCAGAAAAGATACATCGAACATCAGATATTTACATTTTGAGATAAATAAACACACACACACACTTTAATATATAATTAATTTTTTATTAAAACATTCCTCCCCATACTCCTAATGATTTACATTTTTTTTAATTTCATCATCCTCTCTCTTCCTTTTAAGTCTTTTTTCTTTTCTAACTTCTTTTGTTTTTTTAAGCATGAGTATATAGCCGTTAATAGCTTCTGTTTGTCGAGGCACTCCATTGCCAGTGCCACGTAATCACCAGGTTTAATATTACATTTTCTCAAAATTTCTGATTTTCATACATTTTCCATATTAAATGATGAATTTGTATCCTATGTACCCAATGATAATACTACTATTTGTATAAATATTTTCTTCGGTACACGAGACCATATTGCATTGTCTACACTTTCATTGGGATTTTGTGTATCTCCATGTAAACACATTTAGAAATTTTGGATTAAATGTTTTGATTTTCATCATTCATTCAACTTTAGAGCAAAAACAAAATATTTTTACATTTGTCGCCATTCAAATGGGCGTGGCCCAGTTTCAAGGATTATTTAAAAATATGTTTTAAATGCTACTAATTATCCTAGAGGTTAAAGTAAGATATTTTTAGAAAAGTTAAAATCAATACAATTCGAAAATGTAAAAACATCAAAATTGTCACATTAAGATTTTGGGTTTCCAATATGCCTTAAAATTGTTAAACATTATATTCGAAATGTAACGTATATTGCGTCATGTTAAGTAACGTTTATATTCTTTAGTATAATAACACTGAAACAGAAGTGCCTAATGATAAAAAATGTCATCCAGGAGTTTTAATGTATCTGTGTCTAAAAGTTTCAGTTTTCAGGGAGTAAAGTTAAACATTTTTGAGGTCTGAGACTAATCATTTTAAGACAGAAACGATTCTTACGTCAGCCAATGGGGATAAGGGACTTATTCTCCCCTCATTAATACGTCGTCCTGGTTCAGTGTTTACTTGTTTATCAGCTTCTACCAGGATTTTATTACCCAGATAAAACTTCGCTTAAGACGAGATATTAAGGCCCCAAGACACGAAAAGTGTTTATATAGAGTGTACCGCTCAAAGTTTTTGTCTTTGTTCTAACTTCATGAGATATTCATGAATGCATACATACTTGTATTTCCGAAAGTTACTGAATTACAACTTGTAATTTTCAATTCTCGAAGTATTAAAAGGAATGAGACAGTATCATTTGCAAAATATTTTAATCATAATGAAGCGTCTGTATTTAAGCAGACCAAAAAACGTTTAGTCTTTGTCATGTTATTTATGTTTTTTTAATGATAAGGATTTTTTATTTATCCTTTTGACTTGTATTAACTTTCTGTTCGTAATTTTAATTGCTTTCTAAA
>BMAV01004505.1:44316-78076 GCA_019973955.1 Trichonephila inaurata madagascariensis | reverse complement strand
GACACCTTTTATATTTCCAAATATTTACAATTAAGTGAATGCTTATGGAAAATTACTTTCTTTGTATAATATGCGTATTTGTAGACCTTTAACTTCGAAGTATTTTAATAAGACAAAAAATTTTGGTACACGCGACTTACTGATTCAAGGTAAACATTTATCTTATTTTGCAAATTTGAAGCATCTCCAAGTGTTTTTCATTTATCTAAGATCATGTTCCCACTTATGATACATGCAGAAAATCCTTCTTTAGTTTGAATATGTATATTTCTGTCATTCCTACAAATCTGAAGTACAGTTACAATAAATAATGATGCAGAGGATGTTACTCCAAAACTATGGAGGGGACAAAAAGTGGAGATAAATCTAAAACATAGTGATTCATATCCCCCAAAAAAATTCATTTGCTAGTGTTTGTCAGAAAAGGAGAAAAAAATTATGAACTGAGAAGTGGCTATTCATTTCGTGTTTGGAGGTGATGTATAATTGAGACTTCAAAAGACAACAGCAGGTTATTCTGCACATTTTGAAGCGCAATGGGTCCAACATTCGTAGATACTGGTCAGCATGATCCATTTTTCTACAATTACTGCATCCTTACAGTGACTCTGTCGGGATATTTTCTCTCAGCAACTAGTGGCGTCCTTCTAATCCCAAATTGAAATGCATGTCTTCAGCACAAGCACACATTCCCCTTATTCATTCGCGAGGTGCCTTTCGAGTAGAGCCAAAATGCCTAATTATCTTTGTGACGGGGCTTTTCGGAGTCTTTCAACTTATCCTCTTCGGAAATTTTTGGGGCCATCAGTTGAGTTATTTTAAAGCCAACCCTCTCAAAAATAAACCCTGATATGCAGATTTGTTAGTAGATATATAAGGGAGGTTTAGTAATCGAAAGGAAGAAGGAGGAAAGGAGGCTGAGTTGTTGAATGCCGTGAGCTTATGGTAAAGATCTGAACTTAAACGTGTAATTAGAGAACGGGCTTTAGCGAGTTACAGAAATTAAGGAGAAGTTGGGATTCATAGGATAATTTTACTCAAAGTTAAGCGGTTAGGATTCCAGGTGATTATTCACATAGCATTTAGGTTTACGATATATCACTCATGATTTCCTTCCTAGAGTAAGACTGCCTTTGATTATCATAAATGATGAAAATAAATTGGTTTTATTATGACTAGCTTGGGTCATCAATCATTACCTCCCTCAAATCTAGGTCGAGTAGACGAAGATATGGTTTCCCTAGGTAGAGAGTTATCACATCTTTTGAAAAGATCTCTGCACCTTTAGTCCTATTTAAAATTGAATTGCTACTTTTCTTGGTCTTTAATTCAATATAGTAAAGTAATAAAAAGGCAAATTTAATGAAAACTTTTTGAAATACATTAAAGTTAATTTTCGCGTATATACAATCACTTTTAAGGCATTTTTGAATTTATGTGCATTTTGAACTATGGCTGGACTGTAGCTTTACAATGGGTCCCAAGTCATGTTAGGATCCCCGGTAATGAGAGAGCTGATCAAAATGCCAAGCAGGGAGCCGAATTGCCTCAACCGGAAGTCCCCTTGACCCTCAGAAAGGCACAGAGCATCATAAACACATACACTGACAAATGTATTTTTATGACCCAAGAAACCAAGAGCCTTGAAAATCTATGGGATACCCTGGATACTGTAGGTCCTCTTCCGAGGCCCCTGGTGAAAGCCGAGGCCATTGCCCACTTTCGCTTACCCACTTGACGTGACTTTTTGTGAGTATACCTGCACTGGCTTGGTCTAGCTGCTGACGAGGCCTGCCCACTCAGTGGCCATGTCAAGATGGATGGCGATCACCTGCTCTAATGCATGGTCTCGATGAATACCCGACTGACGACGTCATCAGTCGGTACTGGGAGGCTCGGCGTCAAAAGATGAAGAAACCAAGCCCGGGTGTTGGATAAATAAATAATTTATGTTTAAGTATAATGATAAAAATACACAGGAATATAATTTATTTTACAAGGATTAGTGAATTGCATTAATGTCTCTTAGAATTAATTATTGGTTTTGAAGAAACTAGAGGATAGTATATTGAATTGTATAACTTACTCATACCTAAAGTAGCATGAGTAAAACGAAACACATAAATATGATTCTTCCTGTACGATAATGCTAAGTTATCAATGAAAATATTATAATGCTTCAAAAATAAAAGAGCATAATTTAATATTCGCAATTATGTGTACTACTTTAAAAGCTCTTTTAAACTGATTTTTCTGTATATAACTAAATATATATAATTAATTTTCTGAATTACATATCGAGCAAATAATTTCTCAGCATTTTTATTAATAGTTGTCAGAAAAAATGGGGAATAAATCGATAAAGATACTTTTAGTTTCAATTTGATAGTTCTTTCACCCAAAATTCATTTGTTCATTGAATATAATTACAATAGCTATTGTGCATCACAAGTATCACAAGGTGCTTTCAGAAACAAGTACAAAATAAAACATACAAAGCAAATTTAAAGAAAAATTACAAAGCAGAAGTTACAAAATCAAATAAATTAGGTCACCGAAAATAATGTGAAAACAACTTTACAGGAAACAAACAGAAAAAAATAATAATAAAAGATTAGTTCATACTTAAAGTACGTGGTTCAGACTTTTAAACATTTTCTTTCCTTATTTAACATGAAGCAAAAAAACAATAAATAAAGCACAAGATGTATAACACTTTCGATGTTAAAGATTATTTTCAGTCAGAAATTAGTCATTTTAAATTAAAAATTAAATTGTATAAAACTTTTCTCCAAACCTTTAAAAAAATTAACGAACTGATTTTTTTTTTTTAAAAAATCATAATCTTAAAATATTTTGTATTTTTGTTAGTGTAAAAACTATTTTTTTTATTCGTCACTTGATACTATAATTAGGGAAAATAAGTCATTATATATAGTTACGTGATATGATATTAAATATATTTTAGCAAATAAGTAAATAATATTCTCTTTTCAACGTTTTGCCGTTTAATTACAACGTCAATTAATTTTTTGTTAGTGTTGCATCAAAAACATACTTTTATTATTTAAAATCTACCTTAAATTATTTTTTAATTATTTTATATAAGTAAAAGAAGTCAAATTTATGAAAACTGTTATGTTTAAAAAATAAATATAAGTTAATTGTTGTTCAAGTATTAGAGAAATTAAATAAAATTGCACTTTTCAATCATTTTGTGTGATTGAATATAAGGCTTCTTAATTTTTATTTATTTTAGTTTTAACTATACACAATTGTCTCAAAATAAAACCTTCTAAAACATACTTACATTCAATATACTACTTTGCATTCGATAATCATATTTCTTTAAAAAAAAATTATTTCTTATTGTTTAGTAAAATAAAAAAAAGTAAATAAAATGATTAGTTTTCATTAATTTAACAATTTTTTAAAAGTATTTCAAACAAAATCATATTTCTCGAAAGATTTCAGGAGTTAAAATCTTTAACTGTCAAATTACATTTTTTTCTCTATTATTTTTTAATTGAAAAAAATTCAAGATTCAAACACTTTATTTTATAAATAAATTTGAGTATATTTGTAACGAAATTTTTATATCAAGCGCTCAATCTCACGAAGATAATTAAATACAGTCAGACCTCAAATCCCCCAAAAAGTTGGTTTCTTTAAAAATTCGCTAATTAGAGATTCGTATTTCATTATACAATTTCAACCACATAAAATAAATTTTAAATTCATAAACACTATATATTATTTAAAAAAATAACTGTATAGACTTTTTTTTTGTAAATTAATAACTATATTTATTTTATATATCTTACTCTTCAAAAAGAAATCTACACGTCAAACGAGGTAAAAACAATGTCCAGGAATACATTGTGTATTCCCACATTTAAAAAATAACTTTATATATTAAAATTAATGACATTTTCTCTCTAGTTTTAAGCCTACAATTAATTTGAAACATACGTTATTTTATAAGCCATTTTAAGCATGCATTATTTGACAAACAGTAATTTTAAGCATATATTTTTTTATAAACTAATTTTTACTCATACCTTACTTTATGCGTCCTTAATTTAATTACAGATAAAGCCTGTTTATTTTGCCTGAGTTTTTTTTTTTTTTTTTTTTTTTTAATGAAACGCCCAGAATTATGGCAATTTTGTTGTTCTTGGCTTAGATAGTTGCCTGATAAAACCAAAGGGAAAAAAATCCGAATCCCAAGAGAAAATTTCGCTAAATAGAAAATATGCACTTCGTATTTACAGGTTATTTTATTAAAATAAATAAACTCGTTTTGATTCCATGAAAAAGTTTACAAAACAGAGAGGTTTGTAAAATAGAGGCCTGACTGTATATATATGACAAAACGAGGAAAAATTTTAATAATTCAAGAGTGTTGAATATTTAAAAAAAAATAAAAGAAAAAAAATGAACAAAGGAATGATAAAGCACACGTATTAAAAATTTTTGATCTCAAATATAATGACAATGTAATCTATTTTAATATATTAAGACCGATTATCTGTTAAGGAATAACATAAAAGCACAGTTTTGCCAAAGCATGAATATAAATAGGGCTATAAAACTAAGAAAATTAGCATTGAAAACACACCATTCAACTACAAAATAAAACAAATAATGAAAGTTCAGAAGAAGAAAGTTTTTTTTAAAAAAAATTCTTAGAAAAAGTATATAATTTAAGAGCAGCAGTTTCAGTTCAAGATTAAAAATTGGATCCATTTTTCCTGTTCTGATAAGGGTTTATTTCCTTTTACATGCTGTAAGAATAAACTTATAAAAATTCCTGATTGCTTAAAAAAATATTATTTTGAACAATATAAATAAAAAGAAAACAACATTGATTTATTTATTTGCTATTCCATGTTTTTAAAGTTTAAAAATAAAAAAAAATAATATTTTAATTTGACGATAATTATAAGTTAACACAATATTTAATGAATGAAACAATGATATTTAATATTAGTAATTATTTCTAAAGATTGTTTTTTTTTTTTTTTTTTTTTAAAATTTATATACAAAATGAATGTGTGTGTGTGAACAGAACATTATAATCCTCTTCTAAACAGCAAACTTTATATCGACATTTTAAGAAATCTAGCGCCATCTATCATCAGGTTTTTGAACTACAATACAAATATATAATTCTAAGAAAAGAAATTATAGACAAAATTTTAAAAATTACACTTGAGTAATGTAAAAATATATTTTTCCAATATTTATTGCTGAAAACTGAATGATTGCTTCTAAATTTAGTGTTTGGATTCATTGTCATTTTCAAAATCTAAGCCTATTGCACCAATATTAGTTTTCATGAATAACAGACAAATGAAACATATTTGTATTTTCAAGTACCAACTAATTTCTATATGCACAAACGATTTTTTCAAGCGAATAAAATGCTGATAACACAATTTTTTAAAAATCAATATATGGAGAAAAATGATAACAAACAGCAAAATCCAACTGTAACGCGTGCAAAATAAAATAATAATTCTAAATTTTATTTTTAGAATAAAAACTAACAGCTTCTAATGTTAAAAAAAGCTTTTAAATTTCCAAGAGAGAATAAAGGGAACTAAGATTTATGGTATTAAAAATAAAAATGGTTTAAAATAACCGTAATGTGTGGGTGTAATATTTATTTGAAGCAATTTACAGAACAATTGCTCCAATTCTTATTTTATTTCTCATTAACCTACGCAAAATGAATCAGAATTATAACAATAAAATAATCATGAATCATGAAAGTTATGACTATATTTTTAAAATATAAATCTGGAAGAGAATTTTAAAAAAAGTCCTTTTATTTTATTTATATTTTATTTAAATTAACTAAAAACAATTTTTGGAAAAACTGATATTTTACAGAATATTTTGTTTAGTCTCTGAGGTTTTAATATACTGACAATGCATTTATTATTACATTTTATAGAAATTCATGACTTGCGTTCATTAATTTTTTTGACAAATAGTTTTCGAGATATCGAGAAATCTTTGATTTAATGTTTCTTTTTTTAATTTTTAAAATGTTATTTTGTTTACTATATTTGACGTACAATTGATATACAATTACGTGAAACTATGTATGACAAAAATTGGTGTGGATTGCTTCTAACATGATTGATATTCATAAAATACCTCTTTTTATAAACGCTTATTGAGAATTACTTAAAAATGTATAAATTCTAAATTCAGCTATTTTTTTTTTTTTAAAAAAAAAGAAGCATTGCTTTGATTTAGAAATGCATACCAACTTTTGTTACATGTACTGATAACAATAGGTAGAAAAAACATAATGTTATTTGGCACAATAGAAAAAAAAATATTTTGTATTTCAAATACAGATAAACCCATTATATTTCTTCTTGAAATAAATTATTTTGAAGTTTTTATTTGCCATTGGAATGTGAATAAAAATGAACGTAAAAGTCATCATAATTTTGGATTTTTGTTTTCAATTAGAGCTTTCAAATGTTGGAAAGTCATAGAATATTAGATGTAGAATAATGTAGACTAAAAACCTTTTAGGTGGATTTTTGTCTGATTTTTGTCAATCGAGTCGTTGTATTTCCCTTAAATATATATTTCTGCATGAATACAAAATATTACAATAATCTGAAATATGCATTTGAAATTAAAACTATTTTTGATACTATTTCATATTAGCAAAAATTCAAGATTTTTCTTTTTTTAACCTGCATTTTATGCGATTTATGATCCTCAATCAACTCTTTCCCCGTTCCAATAAGATTCTATCGTTGGTAAATACGGAGGAAGCTTATCCGGTATGCTTAGCAATATTTTATTTTCATTTCTTCATCTTGCAATCCCATCACATTTTTTTTCTATTTCATTTAAAATTTGATTTGATCACAGACAAAATGTTTCGTAAGTTATCGAGTGCTTACCAAACTTTGGCTAAACATGTCTCATATGCTAACCAGAAAATCAGCCAAACTGTCATGTAAACTCTAGCATACCCTTATTAAAGTTTTCGGTACTTAACCGTTTCGTTGCTGCAAATCTCGCCAAGCGGGCTTCATTGGCGACAACAGGAAAAAATGAAAATAAATGTCAACTATTTTTTGATGCATTGTGAAAAACGCGTCTCTAATATGAAAATGCCACGACTTGTTGTGAAAACTTGGCGTTAAAAGATTACCAGCGGGAATACTTCGTTTTGCGTCGCATTTTTGGCGACTTTATCATCTGCTCCCGAAAAACGGAAAGTACCTTTTTTTAAAATATAAAATGAGACAGAATGTATTATATTAAAAAAAGGGAACGTAACTTAAGATCCATCATTTGATAAGATGTGAAAGTTAGAAAAATAAGATAGAAATAAGATTTTCCCTCTCTTTCGTCATTTAAAAATAATTCAAAGTTACTAATTCCGTCCACAGTAAATTTTTTGTAGTTCACTGATTCAAAAACAAAGCAGTATATCAAAAAGTAGTTAATAAACACTATACATTTTTGTTTAAAAATAGACAAATGGACAAATCTAGATTTTTTACATATGTGTAATCCTTTGCCTGATTTACCAAGCGATATTTAATACATTTTCACAGATCTTACGTTTTTTATACCCTCATTCAATTTCACTAAATTAAAAGACAAACATCGTCAATTTAAAAAAGTCGACATATGCCATCATCGTTATTAGTATTACATTTACACATGCACGGGAACGGTTTCCACTATCGGTTGAGTATTGCGGCTTTTGGCGACGTCTTTTGATTTGACGAAATTGGTCGAGGACATGATACGTAACTTTTCTTAAATTTAACTCATGTATCTAAATAACTTATTCATCCTTTTAGCAACTTTATTGTCTAGTCATAATTTATCCAATTTTATATTTCATTAGAACTCATCAATATCACCAATTTCATTGATGAATATGTATCCTCATTACAAATTTCAGCCAAGCGTGATGCTTAAATCTTGATGAAGACTATCTATTGTTAGTTACTTATCAAAGGTGGAACTAATCATCTTGCATTGGTTGGTGAGGACTTATTAATTTATAATGAAGGGAAATTCTAATTAACTTGTTCCAGTGCTAATAAATTTATAAATAAAGCTTATACTAATGCACTTAGTTGATTAATAATAATATGTAGTGTGAATATTTTTACGTTGTAATTTATTCTAATGATTAGATTTGATTTTGAATAGTTTAAATAGAAAAAGGAACTAAAAAAATCATCCATAGCATTACATAAATTTCTATATAAAGAATGATTTTAATATTTGATTAAAATTTCAGCAAATAATTATTGTGGTTTAGAATTAACATCACTCCACAGCTAAACAGATATGATTGGCCACAGATCTAAAAACGTTGAAGCATGCATAAATAAAAGAGGCAAATATCTTATTTTTACACCACTTTCCTAACTTCCTTTAAAGTCCGGTTTTTGATTAAACATGCAATTATTCTTATATGACAATCTTTAGTAAAAATAGAAGTTAACCACGAGACCTTTTTTCAAGTGTTCAACCACAACTAATGATGTGTGCAGCGGTATTATCTATAAAAGCCGGTAACAGTCTCTGGACTGAAGTGATCATTTTGATCTAGTGATATATTACGAGCTTACGGAACCAAAGGTAGCCGGTTCTGTCCTCCGGATAAATGAGCTACTTCGTTGGTGACCGTGGCTGAGTAAAAAAATGGCAACCTTCTGAACTGTCGTGATGTTTTCTACCCGCAAAAAGAGCTACCAAAAAAAACTCGTCAAACGCACTTGATGCAGCAAAACAAGTCGTCAGACTCACTTGACGCAACTTCAACAATTAACAGCAACAACTTACACTCTCGCCATAACAACTATATCGTTCGTTCTTCTATCAACGAGCGTACTGGTGGGAGAGTGATTAGTGATATCATATATATAAGCCAGTAACAGCCTCCAGACTGCAGTGATCATTTTGGTCTATTGGTATGCTTCATGCTTATGGAATTCTGAAGTTCGTGGGTTCTGACCTCCAGATAAGAGCGCAACATCAGATTTACTGTTGACTAAATAAATTATTTACTGTTCAGGAATAAAATAAAAATCAATTGTTTATAAAGCAAAGTTGTTGTCACTCTCATATGAAAAAACTACAAATAAAATTTATCTCCCTATATCAAAATCTTTTTCGTGATGATGCAATTATGTCACTCTAGAGACCCTTAAGATGCTGTATAATCATATGACATGGGCGCTGTCGATTTTCAGCATTATGAAAACCCATCTACAAGCAGGGGTCGAACCCGCAAACTTGGGCGTACACATACACGCACACAAGGCCAGACTCTAAATTACTACGCCATTCCCCGACAATTTGGAGATATATATATATACTTTCTATATATGATGTTCAGATAATATATAACATATTAATCACTTGCTTATGTAACCTCTTCGAATTTTAAAGTAATTATGTTCAAGTGACTATATATATATAATTAAACTTTAATTATAAATGGGTATTACTCTTTTTCTAGACTACAAATATATACTCTGCTATTTCCCAAACTTTCTGTCATTAATTTTAAAAGCTGTAGGTTTCTGAATAAATTTGTTTGCTTATGTTGAATTTTAAAACATGCATTGGTTTTTTTAAGAGAGAGAAATATATTTTCAGAGAAATATAATATGACTTAGAGGTAGGGTTTCTTTCCCGGGAACCGGGAATCCCGAGTTCCAGGGAAATCATAAGATTTCTGTATTTTATTATTCCCGTTAATTATAATTCATTCCTGGAATTTCCCGGGAATCGCACGCGGCTTCAATAGTTTGTTGACAATTCCTTAAGTATTTTTAGAAATAAAATCATCAATTTTAAAAGCATTAATTCACTTTAAAGAAGAACAAATGATGGCTAATGTAAAGTTTGAAACTGTGACTACAATTGTAGCAGGAGCCAGTAAAAATTGGCTCAGAAAAATTATGCTGTCGAAATGCAACTCTGCTATCTGCAGAAGGTGTATTTTCTTTCGTTATTGGAGAATTCAACGAACAAAATTCAGAGAATTTTGAGAAAAATATTAAATACACTCTAATCCAAAGAACTAATGAGAGACGCAACGTTAGTTTTCTAGTATTAATGCAATACCTGAATTTTTTGGGGGAGGAAATATGAAGCACCTTCAGTTATTGTCGATATTTCACGATTGCCTAGTAAAAAGTGTTTTTTCAGACAAGTCCAAATGATACGGACAATGCTTTTCTACGAAAAAGAGGAATCAATATGCAACTCTTCGCCCTAAGTAGAAGAGAGCGTGGAGATTTTGAAAGAAAAACCTCTGATGTTGGGCAAAAAATTAGAGAAAGCAATTTACTCTAAAACAAAAGTTTTATATTATTCAACCAAAAAAAGTACTAGTTTCAACAAAATCATGAAACAAGAAATACAGTTGTTTGACTCGACTGAAAATCCATCACCAAACATTATAAAACTATGTAAGGCTTTAAAAACAATTCCTCTAACGACAGTTGAAGCGAGAGATCATTCTCTACTACCGGATTTTGTTCGTCACAAAGTTTAGAACTAGTGTGAGTAATAAAACTATAAATTGCTTATGCTTTCTGAAATCCTATATTAAAAAGGATTAATCAATATATTATATATTTTTGTATTTTTTAGCTCATTATATAAATAAGTTTAAATTTTGAAATTTATATCTATCCTTATTTTACGTAATTATTATTGATTTTATTTAAAAATAACTTGTTTTTAAACTTTTTGAAATTTTGATGTATTCTAGGGAATCCCGAGAACTGCAATTACTTTCCCGGTATTTCCCGGATGTTCTCGAGGATGGAAAACCCCGGGAAATCAAAACGTTACTTAGAGGCCCAGTGACCAAGTGGAAGCGTACCACGCTTCTACACCACATGTCCGAGGTTTTGTCCTCGGGCTGAGCAAGTTCGGCTCTGTCTTTCTTCCTTTCAGTGGGTCAAAAAATGAGTAACAAGCTCGCATGGAGAATAAACACTAGGGGTTTCGATTTAGACTGACTGATTTCATTGGGACATCTGCTCATGCACCTCAGCGCCCAATGGTCACGTATACTGAAATGGGCACAGTAGGTCTTGGCCTTCATGGGATGTTGCGCCACTGAGTTTAGTAGTTTTTTAGAATATGACTCATTTTTATTTCCTATTTCTTTCTCAATTAATGTAAAATTATAACAACTAACATAAATAAAATAGTTTTAAGTCAACTCCTACTTAGATCAAAAACAAAAAATTTATTTTAGCTACTTTTTATAAAAAAGTTACAATTAATATAAATCTGTATATACATAGGACACAGAATCACAACATTAAGTGCTCATTAGTTTTTTTTAATTATCATTAAAGTATCGTATTGTCCTTTTAATTTCAGTCCAACTGAATGCTTTAACACGTGAGAAAAAAACCTTTTCAAGTTTTCACACAAGTCGCCAAAAGGGTTGCTAAGTCGCCAACGTGGCTGTATTTGTAATTAAATAATTAGTTTTAATCAATTATCTTTTATTAATTATAATTAAATTATTGTATTTTCATCCAAAATGATCTTGTATATAAAATTTCAGCACAATTCAGCGCTTTAAAGTGTATTTTATTAACGATTGAAAATTCCACCAAGATAAATAAATTAATATACAAATATATAAATAAATAAATATATAAACAGTGCGAGCTAATAGTAGGAATTGAAAAAACGAATAGGAAGTTTCGCTACAAACGTTTTATAGATTTTTTTTTCAATTCCTACTATTAGCTCACACTCTCTCTATATTTATTTATTTGTTTATTTATCTTGGTGGAATATTCAATTGTTAATAAAATACATTTGAAAGCGCTCAATTGAGCTAAAATTCTATATACAGGATCATTTTAAATGACAATACAATAATTTAACTATAATTAATAAAAATTAATTGATTAAAACTAATTATTTAAAGAATTACAAATACAACCACATTGGCATCCTTTTTGGCTACTTAGTGACCCTTTTGGCGACTTGTGTCAAATCTAGAAAAGATTTGAGATTCTGTCAGAATTGAGAAAAGATTCTGTTGAACTGAAATTTTTTATACAAGATTGTTTTGGATGACAATACGATACTTTAATGATAATTAATAAAAATGAAATACCACTCAATGTTGTGATTCTGTCATATGTATATACATATTTATATTAATTAAAACTATTTAATAAAAAGTAGCTAAAATAAAAATTTTCTTTGTTGATCTAAGTAGGAATTGACTTAATTTTGTTTTTATATTACTTGTCTTATATATAATATTACCTTTAAAATTTATATTTCTACTGTAACGAGATGAGTATTACGAATTACATAGAAACATAGAATCGTAATTAGTACCTATTACTAACTACACTTAGACTTTTCTGCTATAGGTTATTTTCTTAAGTATGCATGCTTGTTTCATAGTAAAAAAATTAATTTTTCAATCAAAAATGAATTTTTATTATCATCGCATTTTGTTATCGTTACTTTCTGGGATAGAAAACAGTATATTTTTTGCGTACACACATCTTAATTATAATGCAGAGTTAATGGTAGAGAGTTTTTATATTGGCTATTCGTGACAAAAAAGACAGTAAAATTATCCAGTTTTTTCCAGCATTTAATAGTAAAAAATAAGACGCGATTCATATCATTTTTATTTTTGTTTCCCATTTAAATGATGCTAATTATTTATATCCTTCCCGATTCAATTTTTATCGCTTGAAAAAAGTTGTGTAATTTATTTTTGTTGCATTTGTTAGCAAAAAATTTTGTGCAAGAAAATGCGAAACAAATTTAGCGTACAAAAAGCTAATATAGCGTTTACTTTCTTGCAATTATTTTATATTCAAGGTGCTATGTTTTTTTCTTTCCATCATATCTTTCCATTTTCTAAATATTGTTGTATATTTAACTAAAAAAATAAACTTTTCTACAAGGAAGGATTATACTCCCTGCATCAACAGATGTCAAAATATTTTGAGTCATCTCCCATGCCGAAAAGTGACATTCAGACACAGAATATATTACTTCGGACGAGAATGACACAAATCCTTTTATATTCAAGAAATGATGGAAGTTAGAATGTATATAAATATAGAGATTATATTTGTGCTGAATGAAGGTGAACGTATTTATTTTTGAAAACTTGTCATATGTAATTTTTGTCATGTAGTAGTAACTTTGAACTTTTTGAACATTATGTTCCATTCTTAGAAAATCCTGAAATTTACCAGTAGTATTTTGTGAAATTTTATTAAAGTATTTTTTAAAAGTTTTACTTTGCTCTTATCAATTTCTTTTTCCATTTTGTAAATGAGAACAAAAATATGATAGATGATAATAAATCCAAATGTGAAAATAAAGATTTTAAATAGTAATGATAAAAAATTCTCATAAATGTATTCTATATCCATTCGAATACATGGCTTCAAGAGTATTTAGAGAATTAAAAATTTTGTGCATGGTAATACTTTAAATTCAGGAGCGGTGGCGTGGAGTACAGTCACCCCAGGATCAATAACTCTTTGATTCTGGAAAAACTGTAGGGCTGCGATAGCCCAGTGGTCAAGGTATCGGATCATGGCAAGCATGTCATGAGTTCGAGCCCAGTACCACTAAAGACCCGCCGTGTAGGGCAGCGAAGCACGTTAAATCTGTCGAGAGCTGAAACGTCCTCCCGTTGGTGTGGTAGTTAGGAGAGGCAGGTGCCAATCAGGTGTCGTCCACGTCACTTGACCATGGTACAAAATTACGTGGTCCGTCGCCAAAAGCCCCCTTGAAGCTGAACAGTGCGACGTTAATATTCACTCACTCACTGGAAAAACTGTTTATTTGTTACTAATGACCTGTCTCTTTTGTCAGAATCCCCCTATATGACAGTCTTCATATGATCTAAAATGTATTTGTCACATATTTCGCTCTTTTTTGAGGAGTGGCAAACATGTTCTTACAATCTTAAGATACTTGGGGTGACTGAGTTCCCCGTGAGATCGCTTTTATTCCAAAATATCTTCTTTGAACAAGTTGCATTTTTCACCCGTGAACGACTTAGTAGTTTTTTGCCGTGTTGTACGGCTCTTTATGGTTAATATATTTACTGTAAATGAACAGAATATAAAATGTAAATGGGTATATGTGCTGTGTCTATAGTTTGAAGAGGACAGTGATCAAGCAAGGGAAGAACATGAGGAAATAATGGATGTTAACCATGATAGCTACATTAAATTATAGAAAAGTGACGAACATGAAACGTTGGAGTTGAAAGGAAAGTTTTCAAACGCTACATAAATAACTCCATCAAGAAAGATATAAAACCATAAGACACACTGAGTCCTGTAAAAAAAGACACAAGTAAGAAAAGGTTCAACATGCTATATGCTAATCATCAAAGGACAATAAAAATAAAATAACTGGAACAAAATAGGAGAGTTTTGTCTGCAAATATCATTCCTGTAATGTTAGCGAAAAATGTCTGTTATTTGTGCCCATTATTAAAGTTATGTACATCTGAAACATTTTAGTTCTGTTTGATTGAATATTTTCGTAAATTATCAAAGAAAAATTAAAAAGTCTTTAAAGGTACGTAAGTATAATTTCTCTTAGGTAAATCATTCACTAGAATTGTGACTTTTATAGAGCACAATAAAAGTAATTATAAAAAAGGATTGGATTGACTCAATCACCCCACGCGAACACTAACGTTAGTATCGAGGGAGCGTCTTCTCCCGGCTTAAAACAATGGCGTTTAGTCCCCCCCTCCCCCCCAGAAACTCATTTTACAGAATTTAAAATTTAGAATGCAACACAGTACCCCTAAAATATATATGTTATATATATCATATAATCAATTCTGTACATTTTGTTTTCATTTTTCCTGATGTCAAACAAGTAATATGCATTATTTTTCTAATTTTGAATATTTCAGAATAAATGGAATCAGCACTATAGTACAATACTTTTTAAATTTTCGGAAGAGTTATAAAGTAACAAGGATTGCGCGATAATTCCTCATCATGTCATTAGAATTGAAATACTTTACACTATCAACGTCTCGAATATTTAACTATGTCTAAGCAACTATGTTTAAGAATTTTTTTTGGCCCCCCCCCCTTGAGACTACAATAAAGCAACTCAACCCTGACACTCGCTCTGACTTCAGGAGTGAGTTAATAGCAATTAATATAGGGCTTGATGCTATCATGTCTAATGATTACAATTTTGGGAAACTATGGATTTTATCCGACAGTGGGTGGTCATCCACAAACGACAAAACAAGCGTTTTTATTCTGGTCAAACTGAAGGAGATATCTCAGGTCCACGATGTCCACCTTCAATGTATTCCATCATATGTTAGCATTAGAGGTAATGAAATGGCTGTTAGACTGGCCAAAGAGGGTAGTGAGAATTTAACGGCTACTGGTACTTCGTTCACTTATCAAGAACTGTGCTAAAATACAAGATCTATACTAAATGTAACAGGGCATATTCCATTAACGCATCAATGGTACACAAGTACATACCCTAGCTTTTTGCTGCAAATCAAATCGAACCGTGGCTCCTAGACTGCTCTGGCTAGACAATAAGTAGCCACTTGAAATCTCTTTCCTTTGAAAGAGGCAGAAACATCCATCCAACTTTTGAGAGCTGCTGTGACCATCCAGCTTCATCGGATCACATAATGAGATGCATTGGACTTTATAAAGGGGACTTAACATCAGATCCCCATATTATTATAATTTTTTGGGTGGCTAACAACCTTCTGGAGCTGATCTGACATATCTCAGATCGTTCAAGGATAAGAAGCAACAACGCAAAAATTCGGTACATGCTTTATACTATTAGATGAATTTTGAAGATAATTTAATCCCATAATTTATATTATATGGAATCATTCAAGCTTGTATAAGTGTATTACGTCATTGAAACTCATTTAGTGTGTGAAAATTATTTAAACAGTTAATATGTTAATTTTTAATTATCACTTTAAGGCTACACGGTACCCTTTTCCAAAAATTTTTTTGGGGAACAGCTACAGTAGAAATAATTGAAGTTTAATATTTAGATTATATTATTAAGATGATTCTGTAAGTAAAAAGTCAGTTTGACAAGCAATTAGTTTGCATTTAAAAAATTAGGAAATTTTGAAGTTTTTTCACAAACTTTTATAAAATACTCAATTTTTAAAATTTTTTAGTCATTTTAAGTTATTTATGTTTCTTAGATTATTACAAACAAAAATTAGTATGGATTTGAAAATCGATTCCCTTATTGATTTTTAATAATTATTTTTCTAAAAAAACTTGGAAAAAGCACGAAAATTTTTCAAATATCAAGTTTAGCATATTTTAGAAAAATAACTAGAGATCTCAGCCCTAAATCTATACTAACTTTTATAGAAGAAACGTTTGGGAGTATACAGAAAAAAATTCAAGGCTCTTTCTTGAACAGGAAAAAAGCCTTAGGGATTAGAAAACACTTATACATTCAAAATTGAAAGTCTGAGAAAAACGCATTTAAAGTTTGTAAAGTCATAAAACAAAAACTTATAATGCCCGTAAAACTCTAATTTTTTAATATGTTATTTTTCACAATGTATGTCCTGCATTAAAACACAATAATTTTTATTAAATATGACTGAAAATTATATTTTTTATTCAAAATATATTTTCGCATAATATTGATAGCATTAGTTAAGATGTCAGTTTATTCAGCTTTATCTTAACCTAATATTTTCACAAAAAATTTGAAACACGAAGTATTTATGTACGAAATAATAATGATACTAACTGAAGCTAAAAATAGTTAGATTTGCACATAAAATTCAATATTTTTCACTTTTAAATTGGAGCAGTTTTAGAATTTTTAGCTCTTGTCGTACGACTATAAGATACTAAAATATAGTACTACAATACGGTTAGTATAATGTAGTTTGTTACATCAAGAAAATATTCAGCTGCATCTGCATCATATGAATTCAGAACATTTGTATTCGAAAGTCTAATTGCAGTATCAGTAGAGGACTGATTTTTAGAAACATCATTTTCAGTAGTATTCCATCTCTTCGAAATATTGTTTCTCATAGAAACCTGAGAACGCATTTGCCATGTCATTTTCTCTACAGGAAAAAATTAATAATAAAGCTTTTAAGTTATGTAAACTATTTTTAAAGCAAAAATTGGCCATGAAATTAATCTTAATTAATTATATATGAGAACTCAAAAAACTCAAAACATAATCAAGCAGAAATGATTTTAGTAATGAAAATTGGAATTAATAACCATTTCAAACTAATAGCTCAAAAATAATTTTAATTAATTTAAATTAAGAGTGGAAATGCTTTAAAATGAAACCGAAACCAAAACCGTTGCTCATAAAACTTCAAATATCTTAAAAACTAATTTGCTAACAAATCTGAAATTTCGTGGCAAACTTCTCAATGATATGGGCCACCAGAAAATGCTTAAAAAAAAAAAAAAATTTTTTTCGGTGAAAATGAAATTTTTAGGGTAATTGGAAATAATTGGCCTTAATTGGAAATAAATAGTGGGATGTGATAACTCTTTTCACCTCCATATGAGTATAACTTATAGTCGAGTGCATTACGCACTTAAAAGAGGTTTAATAATTTTTTCCAGTAAATGTAAGCAGAGCTTTTATTAAATTAGCTCTAACGAAACGATTTTGACTTCAAATCTTTTGTTTATGAAAACTTTAATTAGGTACTCCGAGACACTACTTCTACTGTGATACTATTCATTGCTTTAACAATTATTGAAACAGAAAATGAAAACATTTTCGGGTCGTAAGAAAAGTTTTTATTTCAGTTAGAAGTAGATTTTGATGTTTAAGAATAATGATCGTCCGTGAACAAAATACATACATTTCTATTTTTTTATTTCTCACTCTCATCATTAAGTTTTCAGTTGACAGCAAAAACAATTAAAATAACTTAAAATTTTTTAAATACAGTGTGAGGCGAGGGAAGTTTCTGTTTTGAAAATGAAATAAAACACACCATATGAATCATTCGACTTTATTTTTATTTTTCACCAACCACTCAACACTGGAACTTTTAATTTGCACAGTTCTAAACACAATGTCTGGTTAATATCGCCATCCATTATCAATACACTGTGATGCAGTCGATTTAGAAAACTGTGAGTCAGCTCGGATGTTGTTCCGTTAATCTTCCAGGGTCTGGAGTAATCTTTATCAGTCAGGGTCTTGGGATAAGTCCACAGAAAGTAATCAAAAGGGGATAGATCGGGTGAGCGCCTAGGTCAATTTTCGTCCTCTCACAGGGAGATTAGCCATTTGGGGAAGGCTGCTCTTAAAACGCACATGGAAACCCTGAAGTTATGGGCTGTGGAATCATCTTGTTGTTAATACGAGTTGTCAAGTTCCTTTCTTGGAAAGTGGGTAAGAAGAATAGTTGGATCATTGTCACATACGGGTCTGAATTGATACACGAACTCGTTCCCATTTCCAGGTGTTCTAACAGTCTTTGGAGGTTCTTTACTTTCTTTGAAGACATTCCCCGCGCGTTGCTCCGAAGGCATCCATTCATATTAAAACATATTTCCGATCAGATACACGACCTCATGGAAGAATATCGAAGCGACGATGAAAGGCAAGTAGAGAAATACTCTTCCGCGGCAAAAGCCCGCTGCTGCTTTGACCGCAACCTCTTTCAGCCTGAAACGGGTGGGATATTAAATATCTCACTCCACCTCTTCCATCGAACCCCTCTCGACGAACATCACTGCACCATGTTTGGAACAGGAAGTTACAGCATACACCCCTATAGTTTCTCTTTTTAAAATATTTAACCAACACCTATTGAATCAGTTGAAATTACCATTTCACAATTTTCAGTTTAAAAATGCCTCTTTAGGAAGAGTTTTAATGTTTTACAAAGAATTATGTATTTTTATTTGCTCTTGTGTTGAACATTCCCTAAAACATACGTTACAATAACTTCGTGTAACACTGTTTCATTTAGCAATTAATTTGCTTGGAATGTGCACATGTCCCATACGCTGAATGTGTTCTTATGTTAATTGCTTCGATTTATTTTTTGATATATTAAAAATTTAGCAGTGTTGGGATGTGATAACAATTATTTACCTTTATTTTATCGAAAAGAAGGCTTAATTAAGCTTATTGGTGACTCATTCATAGAAAGTACTCTGCTAATTCGATTTTGTTGTGAGGCTAGATAAGAATGGTGGCGTTGAAGTATAATGACTCAAGCGGGAATTTATATCCTGTCGCTAAGGGCAGTATATTTAAATGCTTTTAGCTAATGATTTATTTATAAATCGGGATTTTTCCCTTAAAAGAGTATATTATGAACTTATTATAAATACTTTCTGCCACGAAGTTTCAGTGAGTTAATTTCCTTTTACTATTTAACTATTCCTCACCTACATTTTTTTCAATGAATATATTTGGATGAGAGCATATTGTTTTTTAAAAATCATTCTATTTCAGAGATTTTCATTTTCTTTGCTTTAGGCTTAAAATTTCAATATATATATATATATATATATATATATATATATATATATCAATAGAAACTAATAACGCTAAAAAGAATACTTATAAATTTCAGAAACAAGAGGAATTAAGATATAAAATAATGAATATAAAATAATATTACACACACGCATGCGCGTGCTTGCACATGCACATACAATGAAAATTCCTTAGTTATAATCCTCGTAATCTAACATAAAAATTCCTAAGAAATAGGAGTAACAATCAATGACTGGAGAGGAATAGACCTCATAGTCAGGTGATTAGTGAAAATATTTGCCCCCCCCCCCCCGTTGAACACCATCACTTGAGCTCTTATATTGATCCATCCGAGGGCTTTCCAAGGGCTTATTTCCACTCGAACATCTCAACCCATGTCAACAAGGCTTCAGATCCTGAATTTCTAAGGCAGCTTGTTCTTGAAGCTGTTAGTAACATTCCTGATGATACATTTCTTAACTATACTTCAATGACGACCACAGGGAGGAGATTACCGACTTTGACCAATCGGTCCTAGAAATTCAAGAATGCGCTGAAGAATATGTAGAAACCTGGATGACATGCGATGCAGAAGTCTGGATTTCAAATGCTAAATGATGACAAGATTGTGACTTCCGTGCAAGAAGAATTCGACCCCGTCGACGATGAAACGGATGAAGACGAAGACAACAACAACAGCGAAAGTAGCAATGGTCCATCAAATGCTGATGCGTATTCTGCGTTAGAGACAGATATGAAAAGGTACGGACAACAACCAAAATGCTATCCTACTCAACTACTGCTGCTCAAGTGAATCAGAGACATTGAAGTGGAAAAACGTAGGTATACAATGGTACAGCGAAAAATAAGTGATTATTTTCCACAATAAAGGTAAAATTGCGACATTTTACACATATTTTACTTTTTCTTCAAGCACGTTTCCCGCATATGATGATTTTCAATATTCATATAGTGTCCGGTTTCATATACTGCATGAATCATATTTGGTTTTCGGTTATCCGAACAATCAAGTATCCGAACGGTGCCCGGTCCCAATTGATTCGGATAAACGACGTTCTACTGTATATACACACATGTGTAGCGAATATGCAAAGAAAGCAAATGGCATAAAATCTTATTAAATAGCTATATATGTCTCCATATGGTAGTATAGGATACATTATTTAAATGTAAAAAGATTGAAAAAATTGGAATAGTTTCAAATTTATTTAAATTGAAGAAAATAATAATAGTATATATATTTAAATAACACATTGTGGTCAAGGAACTCTATCTACAGCATATCCATCAATACTACCTTCGAAGGCTCTATGTTTTATTCAGCATGGACAGAAACATACATAGATGCTGAATTATGGAAATAGGATGATTTTATTTATAAAAGCATTAAAAATTCATTTTAAAGAAAAAAAAACATTCCTATTCTTCGTATTCTATTCTTCGCAGTTGAAAAAGAAGAGTAACAAGAGAAAACATTTCCATGGTTGAAAAGATATTTCTCTTAGTAAATAAATGTATAATGAGAATTAAACTTTAAGTTACTAAATATTTTTCTGCCAATAATTTCTCTAAGAAGTCTTAGGGAACTTGTTAAAAATAGAACCAAAAATCCTATTGAGTGAGCAGGAATAGTGTTCCCTTTACGAACAAAAAACAAATTGTTGATGATGCCGATAATTAGCTACTGTGTTTCTTTTCTGATACAAATTTTCTCATATCAAATAGAATTATTGCTAGAATGCTAACAATTTTAACATCCGCTTGAGTATTCTTTTTTCGATTATATCGTTACCTTAGAAATTCCACCTGAATAAATCCATTCCGAAAATATTTGCCGATGACTTCTTTATGTATATTTCTAGCATATTTAATGTTTCAATAAAGTAATTAGGTGAGATATTAAATTAGAGTTTTGTATCGAGCTTCATTTCTTTTTAGTTAGCAAGTTGTTTAAGTTCATTAGCAGTGCTTCGATTTAATAAAAAGATTCGATTGTTTTAAACATTTAATTCAGAATATGACACAGAAACAATAAATATTAAGGCACGGATACATACAATTATTGATGTAATGAGGTTTATGAATTAATAGAAATTAAGTTTTGTCTAAAAACTTGATGAGATCTAAAAACTTGACTTTTTGTCAAAAATGATGCCACGTTGGCATCGTTTTTGGCGATTTAGCGACCATTTTGGCGATTTGTGCCAAAACCTGAAAATGTTTTTTTCTCACGTTTTAAAACATTCAGTTGAACTGAAATTTTATACACACGATTATTTTGGATGACAATACGATACTTTAATGAAAATGAATACAAATTAATTACCACTTAATGTTGTAATTCTGTCATATGTATATACATATTTATATTAATTATATCTATTTAATAACAAGTAGCTAAAATAAAATTTTTCTTTGTTGATCTAAGTAGGAATTGACTTAATTTTTTTTATTACTTGTTTGTTGTACTCTTATTAGTATTTTTACTATAGCGCTTCGAAACCCTAGAGAGAATTATATACTTTGTATTGACGTGTGATATTTATTTTTAAATTATGACTAACTAGAAATAAATGCTATTAAATGATTATATCTTTAGATCACTTACACTTTTTACATGTCCCATTTTTGTCATATGATCCGGAAAATATTAAAATGTTTCCTAAATATGTCAACTGTGTGTACATTTGAAGAAAACATTTATATATGGGTTTCCATGTTGCCACAAAATAGAATTTTCTGTCCTTCATATATTCACCCTTGTTATAAAATCATCTCATTACATCACCTTTCTGAAAGAGTCAATTGAAACCCACACTAGACATTTATTTTCGAAATCTCCTAATATTTACACGCATAATTACTTAAACTTACATTGATTATGAAACGGATGTTAAATATTTCACAATTTCTTAAAGATTTCGAGGAAAATATGGAAGTAATTTAGAAATTACATTAACATTTTAGATAATCTGAATGACGATGACAAACGTGATTTCAGCAATTCAAATAATGGAATAGTTTTCAGTAAATTCTAATTGTATACATAGCTGAATAAATGACCATATAATACTTCCATTGAATCAATAAAATATTTTGTATTAAATATCTCTTTTCAAATTTAATGCGTTTTTTTTTTCAGAATCAGACTAGTTACCACATTAGAATTAATTAGTCAATTAATAATAATTATTATTAGTGTCATATATCTAAATTTCAAACTATTTAACTGGTTAACCAGTTCTTTTTACAAAATATTGAGAAACTTCATATTGTATTTGAACTTAGCTACTAATGAGAATACAATAATAATTGGGAGAAAATCTTTAGATACATCCATGATAATATTAAAACAAAGGGAAAAATGACCTTTTAAGTTATCATTGGTGTTAAAAGGTGCTGAAACTTTTTTCAAGTGTTAAGGTCTAACCTTGATTAAACTAGAAATTCAAAATGATTTGTCAAATTCTGCTAAATGTGGAAGGTGTCATGAGCCATATATATCTATTATTATGGTGATTATCCAGAAACATCTCTAATAAGTCAAATTTATAATGGATTTATATCTTGGAAGATTTTGGAATTTTTTTTGGATTGTTACGATTTTACTTCCATAATTTTAAAAAACTCCTGTAGATTGCATTTATTTTTAGACATAACGGAATTGAAATTTCTTCTAGATTACCTTGTTAATTTCCTAAAAATGGATTACTTCACTTCGCTTTATTTCGTTATCAAAATCTTAATTTATATGCGTTAAACTATTGTAAAACATCGTAGTTGATATAGCAAAATAAATTTTTAAAATTGTTTAGTGAGTTTTTTAAGAATTAAGAAACACAAAATAAACATAACTTCTAGAAATTTTTTTTTTAAATTGTCAATGTGCTACTATATTAATACTAACTTCGCAACGAAAAGAACAAGTTTGAATCCTGACTGACAAAAATAATGTTTGATCAACATAGAGATAACCCAGAGATATCTGAATCTTAAAAAAATAGGTTCTTTTCTCATTCATAAATGACTTCTGGACGACAATTCATGAAATGCGATTCAAGCTATCATAGTACATTATCATAATATCTCGAAATCATCAAAGTTTTACAGAAAAACATCAGCTATTGCCCGTTCGAAGTTATGCAAAGAGCAATGTTTTTTCTTAACAAAATAGCTTCTGCGTTTGCGTTTGGAAAACTTTTACAAGACAAGTATGTAATGTAAATTCGATTTGAATCGAAATATAAATTAATATAAATACGATGTTACACATTTCAGACGGCTTTGTCGATATAGATCAATGATCTCCAAATGGTCTATATCATCCCCCAGTAGTCTATGACGATCGACAAGGGGTCTATATCAGCGAGAAAATAATTTGGGGGTTCATTAGGTGTAAATGGAGTTTATGACAGTGGCTCCCATTAAACCAAATATTGGCATTAATTTTAAAAGAAAATTTAATCAAGGGGAACCAGATTTACAAATTTAACAAATTTATTTACTAAATTTAATAGGGTTAATTTGCAGTTACAAGGCGATAACAAACATTATTAAAACAACAAGGACCATCCTTTCAACGTTTCTTACCCGAATTAAGCTAATGGGGTATAATGTTAGACGTCCCGAATTTTCCGAGTTTTTCAATTTGTGACGAACATTTGGCCAGGAAAATGACGTTTTTAACATACGTTCAACATTTTAATGTCGTTTATTCAGATTTAGAAACTACTTTTGAGAATTCATTGACTGTGGTATTACAATAGTAAGCAATAAATTCATACGGTTGATATGAACAAAAACACAAATTTCAAAATACAAAAGGAACTTATGGTAATAAGCAATAACTAAGATCATAAAGTAATGCTTAGAAAATGATGATAACGAGTTTGGCTTTAAAAAGATATAGAAGTTATTTATCCCGAATAATGGAATACAGTCTTTCAGGAGTTTCAGCGTGGTTGTCAATCTCCAAAATAATAAAAGACAGAAAAACTAGCTTGTGTTAACATGGGATATTTAGGATTAAACCTGACAAGATTGAAACCAAATGTTGAAAATTTGTTATTGAAACCCCATATCCATATATCCCATTAAAAACATTTGTTTGTTGCTCAGTTTTTTAAAAGTATTTATTAATTTTTAATTTAATTAATTACCATGTGTTTCTAAAGTTTTAAACAATACACCTCACTACAACTAGAAATTTAAATCTTTTAATGTAAATAGCTCTGTACCAGCGGTCAAAAAAACATTTAAGGTATCCGACTACCCTAAAATCATGATTTTTTCAAAAATTGACAATATTTTATGATTTTATTTTATAGGCCATCTTATTAGCTTAATAAAAATACCAAGTGTTTTATTTTCCATTCACTAGAACAAAAACTACAAGTATTTTAGTAAAAACAGATGTCATAACTTTACACAAGATGTCAAACTTTAAAATGCGTTTTACTCGAAATGTGTTTTTCTCGAAAAGCTCAAACGGGGCCAGCGATTGCTCAAACACTTTGTAAATAATTTGCTGATTTTTTGTGTGTATGTTCTGTATAACAGTAGAAGTAATTTAGACCTTCAGATTTATCAGTCAGTGCTTTATTTCAAAATTTACAATTTTTTATGTGAATATGATCACTGTTTTTTTTAAAGCAATTTCATATAATCACTAAGATGAAGTGCTCTAGTTTTTGTAAAAATCGAAACATCTCTTATCCTGAAGGTCATTTCAAACAGGAATAACAAAGTAACACATCAAAGTTGAAAAATTGAGAATTTGCCAATAAACATTTTGTGCAGAGTAGGCCCCGTTTAGTATTTTTTTGTACATTTTCACCAGTTTTTTCCCATTTTAATAATAATAATTTTTTTCTGTTTAAAATTTTAGGATTTTTTCCCTTAAAATATATAATAAATAAATCTAAAAATCACAAAAAAAAAAAACCCTATATCCATTTTTTTCAAAAAAAAGTGATCGCAAGTATAGTCGGATACCTTAAAATGATAAATTTGCAAGATATCAATATTAGGTAAGTACTGGCTTAACCCAAACTGAAAAACATGGTAAGGGGGTTAATGAGACAAAAATTTTAGGGAATCTCTGATGTAGATGAGCTGAAAAACGTTTTTAAGTACAATACTAAGTCTAATATAAGAACATGTCAAATGGGAAGTGGTATATTTCTACATATCATATGGAAGGAGTTGCAAAATGTATGACGGATAATAATGACACTAGAGAGCTCTGTCAGGTCACCCAGTAAGTCGATTAATATTGCGTTCCTGCGACAAAACCTTCATTTCAGCACAACGTTTTTCGCAGAAAGTATTACTTCCGTCATTTGTGTACATCCATAATAAGGCTAAATACTACTCTACGCGCGAGAGAGAGATCACACGCGGCCAACACTTTTTCTGGTTTTTTACTCTTCTATTCAGTTTGAAGAAGCTCAGTTGTATATCAGAACTTATATATATATAGAGAGAGAGAGAGCACTTTCTTAACAGCACCATTAACAGTGTTTTGAAGGAACTCTAAAGGTAACGATGATACTAAGTATCATAAACATCAATTGATTCAAGGTATAATATTACTGAAAAAAGAATTAAATGTTAGTTATTATAAGTTAAGAAAAAGCATTTTCATAATTTGGGGTATAAAGAATTGTACGAATGTTATGAGAGGTTTACATAATTTTTTTAGGACTTTTCCCTTAAGCAAAGTGTGAATTTTTTTTCTCTGAGACTTACACCAGATTTCTCTTTTTTTCTTTAACAATATAATATATCTAAGGAAAAATAGAAATAAAATATCCATTTCACCCTTTTCATGTACAAAATAGTGTTCAATTCTGAATAGGATACCTTATCTATAAAAAGTGGATACCTAAATTGTTGCCTATAACTTATCTATAATTGAGAGAGTACTAAAGGTTATTCAATATATGTAGAAGTTTCAAAAAATAAGGTAAACATAACTCTGACAGGGTTGAAAACTTCTCGTTTGAATAGAAACTCCACTGAAGATAAAGAATAAGATCACAGCATTCAAATGATGCCGGTAAATGAAGTATTTTTTTCTAATAGCATGACTAAATCTCAATTAGAAGATGTCTGCGTTGACGGAAAAATGGTCCATTATTGAAATAAGAAATCTGATAAGGTTTTTGCTTTTAAGAGGAGGTACGATTCACACACATTTTTTTTTTTTTAGTTTAAGGGTTTTCATAATTTTTTGGTTGCCTCCTATGTGTATGTGTTATGTAAAACAGATTCTGCGCTCAAAATTTCATAAAAAGTTAACCAATTAATTTTTTAAAGGAAAAACTTGAAACTTATGAAGTGATTTTAAAATGCTACTCCTCCTACAAAATCTGCGTATATGTATGAAATTTGATTTTCAAGTACGTCAAACTACGTTTAACCAAAGTTGGTATAGATTTTTGGGATAGCATGATTCATATTTGTACAATACTTCTTTTTATGAATGATTATTGAAAATTCCTTAAAAAATGTGTAAATCATAAATTCATTTATGTTTTAAAAATTAAGTATTGCTTTAATTGAAAAATGCATACCAAATTTTATTCCTTGTACTATTAGCAACAAGTGAAAACAAATTTCCAAGTATTAGGCAATATAGAAATAACGCATTAGGATTTTAAATGAAGACAAAATAGATGTTTTACCTTTCCGAGATAAGTCAGTTTAAAGTTTTGATTTGCTATTGGGACGTGAATAAAAACAAACGTAAAACGTACCACTACTCTGCGTTTTTTTAAACTCAGAGCTTTCAAATTTTGCGAGTTTGTAGAAAAGTACATATTTTTTTAATAATCACCTATGTTTAAGTGTTATGTTTTAAAAATTCTTCGGTTTTTTATTTAATTAACTCGTTTTGTGTTCACTTAGCTAAAAATATTTTGAATTCTCTTGTAAGAAAAATGATTCGGTTTATTTGGAATTAAGAAATATAAGTAGCTTAAAAGTAAATAATAAATCTCAAACAACGTATTGTGTGTGTTTTCACATTTCATGTACACACTGGTAAACAATTTATATAGGAGCTTCCATTTGTTAAATATAAACTTCAGAATAAGAATGCTTTCAAAGTACATGAAACTCGAAATATAACATTCAACATTTCTGGAAACATTCTAAGACATAATAAATTTGAATTCTCCTTCATACTAAAAAGAACCGAAAACTCAAATCCAGAATAAGAAGTGTGTTTTGCTTTGAATACATATTCCGACTGAAACTATAAATAAGGAACTTCAAGTTGACCTTGCCGATTCAATCCGATGAAATCCAATCAATAAACCTTCCTGAAGCGGAAGTTTCTCCTTTTAGTCTTTTAGGAATATAAATAAGAATGGGATCTTTCAATTTGTTTCAGATGAAATATAACATGTTGTTAACTTTATAAGAAGCATAGTAAATAAGATGTAATAGTATCAAGTGAATTTTGTTGTAAGATCCTGTTATATGTGTTTTACAATACTACAAGTAAATGAATTTTATTAAAAATCTTCTCAAAATTGCTTATTAAGGCTTCTTAAGACATAATCCGAAGAGTATCATTTGATCACCAAAAACCAAACAAATGTTTTGTTGAAAGTTTCTTGATAGTTTTCAGAAATGTTACATATTTTAAAAAACTGGAAGGTATCAGGAGAGTGCTAATACATCAGGATAAAAAAAATATTGAGTATTTTATTCAATCTCTCTCTTTACTAAAAAATTTAAATAATAGTACAAAAACATTTGAATATCTTGCAGAATAAGATAAATATTTCTTATAAATTAGGAAGATATTTAAATTTTTAAGGTTTTCGACTATTTGCGACGACTTTTTTTTGAAAAAAATAAAAATGTGGGGATTTTTTTTTGTTGTTGTTGTGGTTTTTAGATTTATTTAGTACATTTTAAGAAAAATATGCTAAAATTAAGCAGAAAAAAGAACTATTATTACTAAAATGGAAAAAAAAAAGAGTAAAAATTTTACAAAAAAATTACATAAACGGATCCCATTCTGTACAAAAAGTGTATGAACAAATTTTCAATTTTTCAATTTTCATGCGTTGCTTTGCTATTCATTTTTGAAATGATCTTCAGGATAAAAGTGATATTTTAATTTTTACAAAAACTAGAAGACTTTATCTTAGTTATTGTATGAAATTACTGAAAATAATAGTGATTATATTCATGCAAGGGATTGTACGTTTCGTAATAAAACAGTGATTGTTAAATCTGAAAGTTAAAAGACTTCTACTATTATACAGAACTTATACAAAAAATTTCAGTTAATTATTTTCGAAAATTTTTGAGCAATCGCTGTCCCCATTTGAGCATTTTAAAATAAAAAAAAAACATTTCGAGTAAAATGCATTTTGATGTATGGCATCTTGTTTAAAGTAGTGGCATCTACTTTTACTAAAACACTTGTAGTTTTGGTTGTAGAGAAAGGAAAATAATAAACTTGATATTTTTATAAAGCTAATAAGATGACCTATAAGATGAAATTATAAGAAAGGTGTCACTTTTTGGCACAATTCATAATTTTAGGGTAGATGTATACCTTAAGGCTTATTAAGACATAATCCAAAGATTCTGATATGATCACTAAAAATCAAACAAGTGTTTTGTTGAAAGTTTCTCGATAATTTTAATAAATGCCACGTATTTTAAAAATTCCAGGAAGATATCAGGGAATCCTAATATTATCAGAATAAAAAAAAGTTATTGAACATAGTTTATTTAAATTAATAGTAAAAAACTTAAATAATAGAGCAAAAACATTTGAATATCTTGCAGAATAATAAATTTTTTTTATAAATTTGGAAGATATTTAAAAATTTTTTTTTAAAATTGGGTATTAAAATTTATTTATTTTGATTGCGCATTGATTCGTTGATTTTTCATCATTTAATTTACTGTCTAGAAATTGTTATACCAATTTGAGGTTAATGTGCTAACATTTTTTTCCATTGGTTGCTGAGGGTTTATTTCATAGCCATCAGGAGCAGCGATAGTCTAGTGGTCTGGTGACAAAATCGTTCCTGGCGTATCATGAGTTCCAGGCTTGGTGACACAGAATATCCGCCTTATAGAGGTGTCGAAACATGTTAAATCTGTCAGGGTTCAAAGTCCTCTCGTTGGCATGGTGTGGTAGTTTGGAGAGAGATTTCCATCTTAACTATCGTCCTGGTCCTTTAACCGTGGTTCAGAATTAAGAGGTTTGTGTATCACCAGCAGCCACCATATGGGTTTGTAATGCAACATTAACAAACTATCACTTCTTAGTCACTGTTTGAATATTATCTAGAAACAATTATACAATTTCCTACAAATTTCCATCCTGCATAAATAGGTGAAAATTGCACAATTTTTGAAAAATTTATTCTATTTAATGTTAAAATTATGAATTTATTGTAAAAATGTAGTTCCAAAAAGTAAGTTTGTTTACGATCTATTTATTTAGAACTAGCACATATTTGGCATTTTTTGTAATTCTTAACAAACTTGATTAAACAAAGAAGTAGAATATATCTAACTTAGTTCTTTATAGGAATATATACTGTAGCCCTACATATTTTTGTAACTATCTCCTTTCCTTAAAGTTAACATTTTTCTTATAAAATCAAAATGCTTCATTATCTTTGTAAGAACAGTGTAATTGAGTACTTTTTATATCTAATTTCTTGATACACAGATTAATGCTGTTCAATGTATTATACGAAAAGAATACATAAAAAATCAGTGTACTTTAAATATTTCTAGGGAAAAAATCCAGAGCGATTAGAAAAACAAAAGGTTCTAATCGTATGCTGAAAAAAAATCAGAGTTTTTTTTAATCTATCTAGAAACAGTGATTTTTTTTCAATCAAGTGTGTTTTTGAGGATATGAAAGAAAAAAAAACCTTTATGTTTCTTAAACTGTTTACTAAAAGGAGATTAAGTATTTTTTTCAACACATATTTTTTGTGTTACTCGTTTTGTAACAGATATCGTTAGAAAAATAATATTAAAAAAGTGTACAGCATTTGTTAAACATTATTGTGTAAATGTATATCGTTTCTTAAGCTATGTTACAGTATGAATGGTGTATTGGGCAATAATTAATCTTTATCTCATACGTTATACTTATTAAAAAAGTGCAAATTATATAAAAATATTTTGTGGAATATTTTATAAACAAAAAGAAAATTTAACCTTAAATAAAACTAATCCATTTCGCATAACCATAAAATAACTTGAAAAATTCGATATATAAATTAACTTCGTATTTATTATAGCAGAGCATTGTGTATTTCACATTTTGAAAAGTATATTTTTTCAAATTGAAATATTATTGATACACATTTTTCTAGAAATCCATTTCCCTACTAAAGTTTTCAATCACGATTTGGTTAGAAGGAATACTGACAGAAAATCAAATGTGGGTTTGAGAATTTTGCTTTCATTTTATTTCATCAAAAGCGTGTCACGTAAGCTTTCAGACAGATGTATTTATGAGTTTCTTAAGCATTTGTAAAAAGAAAAATATAGTCTTGGATTTGGTATATTTGTCAGAAGTAAGTGCCGTGGTTGCTAAAACTGCAAAGTTAGTTAAACGATTGTATGTAAAATTTCTTAATAAATAACTTATTATTTTTTTAAGAATGAACAACTTTTTTTGTTTTGTTTTTTTGTTCATATTCGAAAATTTCATTTCTTTTCTAAAATATATTTTAAAAAATCGATTCTGTGATAAAGCCTTACCCCTAGAAAAAGAATGTACATAAAAAAAACCTAATACAATGAGCGGTTAACTGTCTTTTCCGGTTTTGTCGAATAAAGTACGAAATAATTTTTATAAAATAGCATCTTCAGTGGATTTGAGGATTTATGTTATCCTGTTTATCCTCTTGTTATCCTTTTATCCTTTCGAAATACACATACAATAAGTAGAACTATCAATTTTTCCAAAAGTATTCTTTTAGACTTATATCTGAGGCTAACAATGTTTTTTGATAAATATTTAAAATAAGAAAATGCAACTAAGACTTGGGAAAACTTTATTATTATACAACTAAAAAATTACAGAAGTAAATTTACACTGAACATACAATAAGTATTATCGTTTTGAAGAAAATATTATCGATAGCTTTATGAAACAATTTTAAAAAATATTTTTACTGTTAGGATAATTTGAAAAGATATATTTCATAATAGTTCCCTTTATATTCCCCTGTCATATCCGTACCTTATCTTTATATGTTCTTATCATTCTCTTTACACACAATGACTTAAGGTATTCGACTACGTTCGGAACCGTGATTTTGCAAAAGCGCATAAATAGAAAATTTTCATGATATTTAGTGTCACTTAGACTAGAATACATGTATAAAATTGATTTAGCGACATTTCGACAAAAGCAATTATTTAAATACAATATTTTGGCAAAAAATTAACTTAGAATAATCGTTTTTCAAAATGTTCTCCGTTTGTGAAAAATGCTTCTATTATAATAATATTTTGCCTGTATATAGCTCAGACATCTCTACAGAGGCTCAACTAGAATTTTTGAAATATATAACTTAGAAGTGGGTTTATCCCTGTTTTACGACAACAGAGGGGAGCAATTTTAAGAAAAAAACGCCAATAGTTATTTCAATTGGTGGTAACTCTGAAAATAATGTGAATTTTTCAAAAATTCTAGTTGAGCCTCTGTAGAGAGATCTAAGCTATAGACAGGCTATAGACATTATATTTATAGCACAGGTATTTCTTTACGTGGAATACATAATTATTATAAGTTTTTGTAAACTCTGTGAGGTGAATAAACACTATTTTGTTAAATTCCACGTGGACGAAGTCGCAGTTAAAAGCTATTTACCATAAAATAAATGCATCAGAAAGTAAAATTAACGTATTACACATCCAGATACAAAGTATTTATACTATTTTAAGCGTTTATTACACAAAATTTGTAACAATGTGTAACTTTTGCTGAGCAGAAGGAAGGTGTTTTCAAAAATCGACCCACAAGAGAGTTACGAGGTGTTATAAATAAAAAAAAAATCTTTTTTTTATCAGATATTATATCAACAGACTTAAAATTTATCAAATATGTTTTTTTGTTCAGCTGAGATATGCAAAAAGCTTTTTTTTTTTAAATTTACAATTCACTTAAAACTAACCCATTAAAAACTTCTTTATCCTTCAGTCTGTATTGTTTAATTTTTCAATTCACCCGTGTGAAGAATGGGTATACCAGCTAGTAAATAAATAAACTTACAGACAATAAGTCCCCCGGCCCTGACTGTATTCCCTCTGAGCTACTGAAGAATGGAGAGAAAAAAACTTCTAAGAAAGTTTATAACTTGATACGTACAATTTGGGAACAGAAAGTAATCCCGAAGGAATACGAAATGAGTATAACTTGTGTAATACATAAGAAATGAGATATACTTGAGTATTCAAATTATAGAGGAATCAGTCTGCTCTATACAAGTTATAAGGTAATCTCGAATATTTTATTCAGCAAACTTTCTGCGCAAGGTGAAAATGCAGTTGGTGATGATCAAAATGGATTTCGGATGGTAAGATCTACTACAGAGCAGCTATTCAACATTCGTCCGATTTTGGAGAAAACAAGAGTATTTGGAATTGATACTCATCACCTCTTTATTGATTTTAAAAACTGCTAATGATAGCATCAATAGAATACATATTTTTTAGGATATCTAAAATTTAAAAGAATTAGTTCTCTGAAAGATCTAAATGGGCAAATCCCACTTTTCCATTGTAAACGAAATCCATTGTTGTTCTATCTACACTATCCAGGTCCTCCACCACTTTTCCTAGTGAAATTACTCAAGAGGTCTCTATCGCGAATGCTGCTGATATTGAGCTTCATCATGCTCCCAATTTTTTTTACTACTGTAAAGGACAACCATTTATTAATTACCATTTGACATTTTATTACGATTCCATTGTAATACCTTTCTAATATGGTACTTTCGGAGTAGTAGTGTGAGAATGGATCATATAATCAGATTCTATTCTCAGTTTTCTTGTACATTTGAAAATGAGAAGCCCTAGTAGTTTTGCGGACCGATACTTCCTAACTTCAAATCATCTTTTGTATCCGTCTGTCACTGCATGCTGTCTTTCCGAATGAGTGTCTGGC
>BMAV01004505.1:17171-43960 GCA_019973955.1 Trichonephila inaurata madagascariensis | reverse complement strand
CTCCAGGCACCAGTCAGCCACGCCTTCTCTCCACGTACCAACAGCCAATCAGATTGTTTCCTCTCACCAAGGACTACTACTCCCTTAGGCACCATTAACAGATATAACAGGGGATGGAGGCTCGCTTCGCGACTATATGCCCAGCGATGTCCAGCGATATACTCGAAATGCCCACCAAGGACTGCTACTTCCCCAGGTAACATAACTTTTATGATATTGGAGGGAGGCTCGCTTCACGAGTCATTATATATGCCCAGCGACTTCCAGCGACAGAGCATACTCGAAAAGGATTAGCTGGTGATTCTTTACAGAAATGTTGTCTATTGTTTTACTCGGTTGCGCGCCAAAGGGCCGCATGTTGGATTTCCTGTGATTGAAGCGAAATAAGGAAGTTATTTTAGAGATGATGTCCTCCTTATTTTACCAGCAGGCCTGGGGCATGTCAAATATATATATATATTATTTTTACCAATTTATAAATGATAGATCATGCTTTAAGAACGATTTAAAAGCTTCAATATTTCCATAAAAATCTTGCCATGCAATTTCAATTTAACAGGTTTACTCACGTCTTCATTAAAGAATTGAGTTAATTTACACATCTTGAAACACAGAAAAAACTATCTCTTTCCTTTTCTTACATAGTATTTATTAAGCTCTCAATCGGCTTCATGATTACTCATAGCCAACTCCACAAAATTGCATTTGATGACTATAAATTTTAAGATTTAAATTTTGTTTAATCTACGATTTTTAAAAATTTGCATTAAAATACACAAATGGAATTGTTATTATATTTTTTCACCTTAACAGACGTAATATATCTACACATTAAATTACAATAAAATTCATCATGTACAAAATACAAGGTTTTAAAAACTTTTGGGACAAACTGCGTATATATTTCACACAAATTAACACACTAACTACTGTTATGTAATTAGTATTTCTTTATTCTGACAAATATTCTAACAAAATGTATACAGGTTGTAAAAATAGTCGAGATAAGTACCGATGTTAAGGAAATATTTCTATTTATGCAGTAAAATACTTTAAATTCCCACAAAAATATAATATAAAAAAAGAGAAAAAAGTATATATTTGTAAAAGTACCAAGTAGAGCACTTTTATGAATGAATAAAGATTAAAACAAAGTTACATATTTTACAATAGCATAGCTCCCTCTATAGCTCTATATAAAACTTGGAATTACATCAAAAGTATTTGTTGGAATAAGTAACGTATAAAATCCCAGGAGACAAGAGAGTATCAATGGCCGCTGAAAATATTTTCTACTTTTACGACGAGCAAATTTATCACGGTAAATAAAATTCTTGCCGTAAAATGTAAATTTCAATATTCTATAGACCGTACTTTTCTTCAAGTTGTACTCTTATTTTAGAATTTCTGTGTAAATAAATGCAATAGGTTAAAAGCCGTATATGTTTTCTTTTTGAAAAATGATTCCAAGGTAATTCTAAATGAAACATAGAATACACGTTAATAGATTTTTTTTTAATATATAAATTTGTATGCACATATTAAGAAATAGAACAAAAGAAAGTAAAGTTTATTTCTCTGAGATTGGTAAGGAGTTCTTTCATTTTAAACATTTGAATCTGAATTCAGAATGCGAACAATATAAATAACATGGACACTAAGAAAGTAATTTTTAGTATACCGAAGTCCTTTTTTAAATTTATCAGTTTAATTATGTCTTGTGTTTATGAAATTTTATCAAAGATTTAAATTATATTTTTATAGAGAAATAAATTAAAACGCAACAGGCAAATGCATACTATTACAATATTTATTGTAATATCTTTAATATGTGTTTTTTTTGTTTTTAATACTATCATTAGATATTTTTAAATAAATTGCAGAAACTTCATGTAAAAATAGTTCTACAAAATCTAAAGTTTCAGAATGATTACAGTTTTTTCAAAAAGTATGTGTAATTCGTAAAGCAGTCCCAATTAAAGCATAGATACATTTCAGGCTACTTTAAACTCATATAATATTGCATTCAGAGGTATATTTATTGATTTAGAATACAATTTAAGAGAAAAATATATTTATAAATTTGATGCTAAATCAATAAGTTTAAGTGTTTTAAGATCCCCCCATCACACACACATTATCAAAAATTTAAGTCTGTTATTAATTTTGGACAAGAAAACGATTTCCAAGAATGAATTTTTGTCTTATTAAAAGCAATTTTTTTAGCATTCAATTTTGATTAACTACTCCAATTTATGTAAATATTACAGATTAAATATTGTATATCAAAAATATTTTTCACCTTAAAACGATTTTTAAAAGTTCGATCATTCAAAAGTATCGATTATATTTGATATTTTGAATTACCATCTTAATTGTATAGTTCCCTATATCTCTATGTCTTTCTCTCGTCGATTAGAACCATAATATCTAACTTTCCACGTTAGACAATTTGAACCGTTATTTCTTCTTTTGAACAACAAAGTTTTTATTTCTCCCGTAAGGCACCACAAGATGATATGATACAACTGGTGTTTGGAAATCTTTATTATTTGACGAACTTTTATTAGGGTATCAAAAGATTTCTTGTGCCAAAGTTTTCTCCCCGTGGCATTAAAAAAAATCTTCTCGTGGGGCGCTTTTTAAGGTTTCTCAATTTCATTAACAGCTGATTCAGAGCTTATATACACTGCAAAAGAAATCAATGACTGTGATACTACATTTTTATAACAAAACTTTGCAATATATATTTTAAGATGAAGCCGAAGAAAAAATAGAAAAACTTCCCAAAAGTTACTTGATTTTATATAAAAGAAAAGAATTTGTTGTTCTTTGTTTTTCTCGTCTAAATTTAGTGGTTTAAAATTTATATCCGTAATTTCCAGACACTGAATTACAAACCTGAAATTTCTTACATTTAGCAGTGTATATTTGAACAAAAATATATCAGATAAAATATATATTAATTCTGAAAGTGATCGAAATAATAGAAAGTACATATTTAATTATTAATATGCAGGGTGCTGCCGAATTCGACCGAAATATTGAGAGATATGATAGTAGGCAGAGTGATGACGACAAATCATCATAGAACATAATGTCGTAAGTCACGTTCAGTCGGTGAAAATCACGATAATAGAACCGTCGGAAAGATGATAAGGGGAGGGGTAGCCAAACGAATTCGTGGATATACTGTATTTACTCCAATCTAAGCCACCATCGATTCTAAGCCACACTCCAAATTCTCAAAACGTTTTTGCGAAAAAATGTTGTCATTGATTCTAAGCCGCACTCCCAGTTCTCTACTCGTTTTTGAGAAAAATTTTTTTAAAAAATCTGTAAAAGGTTCATCAATATCCGATACCTAAAAAAACTTTTTAAAAATTTAATGAAAAATAATACGAAGTTAATAATTAACTTATTTGACTAGTATTAAAAATTTTCAAATACATACGGGAACTTATAATTACTCTAACCGTCAATATTATGTATCGAAAATGATTCGTTTCTCCCATTGTTACAGTTAACTTCGGAATTAATGCCGGCTTCGGCATTTTCCCACACGGTATTGTCTTCAAAACCATCCGATGTATTTATTATGCAACGTTTTTTTAAAAGAATGCATTATAGAAGGATGTAAACGAAATATTAAATACTGTAGAGAGTATATAAGCAAAATTTATGTCACACACATTTTGCTCATGCCATCGACATATATTTGTTTCATCCGTGGCAAATTTTTAGTGCCACTACTGTGTTTCCATCTTCAATGTTCTTTCGGAAATATTTAAAGCTTAGGTGACCAAAAAAATAGCGTTTGCAAAAGAAAAAAAAATCTTAAATACGAGCATCTTTAGGATTGATGGAATTACTGTAGATAAACTGCAGGAGATAAGTCATCAAAGCAAGTGGCCAAAATAGTCACTTACATTATTCCTTTTGAAAGGTGTTGCTATTTACTCCTTCTAAACGTTGTTTTTGACTCCTTGATCTGTTGTAATTTGTTGTTCCCATGCTGCATATTATCACCCATCTGAATTTTTTGATAGAATTTGGCAACACCCTGTAGTATATGCATTTCATGGACTAATAAATATTTAAACTATGTTATGAGTGTGAATTGATGAAATAAAAGTGATTTAAAATTTGCAATTTTAAGCAATTACATTATTACGAGACTCTAGAACTGCATGATATTATTACTTTTAATTGTTTTTAAAATAGTTATTTTCCTCCAAATTGAATTATTAAATGTTCTGAAGTTTCATTGTTTATTTTAAATTTTTACTTTTATTTCACATATTATTTCGTTTGCATTTGTTTGAAATGTTTATGTAAAATATCATTTGTAGAATCCAGATTTGCAGCATAAAGCCTTTTGGGATGTTTTTCGATGCAGAAAGTATATTAAAAATGTTTTACACAAAGTTTCCTTTTACCATTTTGAATTAAAAGAGTAATTTATACAGTTACAAAAAATCCTATAGTATATTAATTTTGTATTAAATTTTGAAACGTAAATTAATTGATGCATATATTTCTTTGTGTGATTTCATCTAGTTACTGAAACCTTTGTGATAATTTTGATGGTCTTACGAAAGTTTAGCATACATTTGAAGGAATGATTCGATCTGGGTACCTTCCGACCCGAAAACGAGTATATTAGCCACCACGTCAAAACGATCGTCATCGCGGGGGGAGGCTATTACTGATTTACCTAGATATCACACCGCCACACACTTTTGTACAATCCAATTGCTATTTAAAAATCACTTATTTTAAACTGCCAAGAGAAAATAGAATAATTTTTTTATCTACAGAACATTTGAAAAAAATATTTTTTTTTCTATAATTTAACTCCCTTCCTTTTTCATCTAAATATTATTAATAGAATATTTTTATCGCTATTTTCCCTGACCTAAAAATAACAAATAAAATCTAAAATAAACTCTAAAGTCCAGAGAATTTTCTAGCTTTAATAAGTATTTGTTTCCAACTTCTCACGTTTTATATTTAAATTATTTGTTTTGATTTTTATGTGTTTTTTCCTTAACTTTGATAAATACTTTAGGAATCTGTATTTCAGATTAAAATGTGAGAACTCCTTTCAAAAAAATATTTTTAAATTGTAAAACAAATTATATTTTTCGTCTCAAAAAATTGAATTATTTTATGCCTAGGTTCACATTCATTTTAAAAGTAAACTTTAAGCACCCGCAAAAAGAGATTGCACAAAAATATATTTCAATCATAGAACTAAATAAATACACTCATGTCAAAAATTATGGTCACAAACATGTTTTTCGTCATAATTTTAAATTATATCACCAGTAAAACTGATAGAATTTGTATTTCATATATTTTGAAGAATGGGTAATACAATATCAACCTTTAGTATAGGAAAGCATGTTTTTTATCTTTAATTTTTGCAGAACAACTGGATTGAGACCATTTAAGCAATTGATAATTTTGTTTCCAGTTTTGTGAATATTGCATTAAAAAAACCAACTTTGTCTGTAAATGACTTATCATAATCATTTAGATGATCCCTTGAAATGAAGAGCCGTTGGCAGACTTGAAGCTGGCCAGTCTCTAACAGAAGTTGTTTGATGGTTGCAAGTGGCCGGAATGTGGTACTGTTACAAGGAATGTCGGCAAAGTTCACCACATAGCATCGATATCTGCATAGGATCGCTACTTGGCACAAAGCGCGACTAAATAGACGAACAATGGCTGCTCGGCTTTCTCGGGACCTTGCTGCTTCATCTGAAAGAAGAATTTCCAGGAAAACAGTCTACAACCTTCTTGCAGCGATTGGCCCGGCACCTAGTCCTGTGTACCTCTTTGATTGCATCCAACAGGAAAGACCAGTTATTGTGGAACCAAAAACATCAGTCGTGGACAAGAATGGGGGCATGCTCTTTTCAGAGATGAGATGAGATTCCTTAGACAAATTAATTCTCGTCGAGTCTTCATCTGGAGAGAAAATGGAGCATCTCTTCGATTTAACAAAAATCAACAGATTTGTCATTGTGTCTTCCAAGCAATCCTTATGTGTGGTTGCATAATGTTAGGCAGCCGTACACCATTGTACGCTTTCGTTGTGGTTACTGTCAACTTACAGCGCTAAAGGGATGAGATCCTTAAATTCTATGTGAGGTTTTTCTTTGTGCTCTGGGCTCGGATTACATTTTTATGCACGATAACGTGCGCGACCACACAGAACTCATACTTTTGATGAATTTCATCGTGGAGTGGATATTTGCATTATAGTTTGATTGTCGAGGTCTTCGGATCATAGTTCTATTGAATATGTTTAAGGTGATCTAGAAAAGTCATTTCTCACCGTAGCTTCCTTTCTAGGACCCCCCACTACTCCCCAGGAATTAAAAGTCCCGCTTTTGACACCCTTAGATACAGAATGGCAGTTCGTTGTGAGGTTTGTATACCAGTGCACGATGGTCACCTTTTATCAAACAGACTTTTCCCGAGGTAAATGTTTCATCTCTGATTCATGATTTCACACTTTTTGATATGATTCGTATCTTCATACACAATTAAACTCTTTTCCATAATGTTATGTTGCTATCTTCTTCCTGATATTGTAGTATGCCTCTGTAACAAATTTTGTAGCATCACAGGGAATGGTTGTGATCTTTTTTCAGATATTTTATGTGTGTGACATTAATTTTGGACATTAGTGTATATTAAATCAATCTATAGAGGATTTAAGTCCTCAGGTTGGCCTGGTGTGGGAGTTGGGAGAGTGGGGTGCAATCTCAGGTGTCATCATCTTCGCTGGAGAGTGGTACCCTTTTTCGGGGTAAGTCGAGGGTGCCGGTTTGTAGCTCCAAGCCTCCTTCGGGTGAGTTCAGTTCCCTTGGGTACTCTGTCATTAACCCTCATACCGATTTAGAGTGCGACGTTTGATAAACGCGAACTCTTTCACCTAAAAAAAATAATAAAAAATAAAACTTTTAGGAATAATATTAAATATTCTTCGCTACTTTTTGATAGTAAATTCATTGCGGAAAGATAAATCAAAATGGTAAAAAAGAACTACCACATCTTATTATTCTTTTTAAAACACACTTTATTGAAACGATGTATACCAAGTAAGCAAGTTATTTTATTAACTCACACTAGAAAGTAGCACGAGTAGAGTATTGGGGACTGTACTCAAACTTTTCAGTCAAGTGACGAGGATGACACCTGGGCTGGTAGCCCCTCTCCCCTCTCCCAACTACCATACAACTCCAAAGGGAGGAGGTGCATCAGCCAATTTATACAACGGTTTTTCAGTGGCACATAGACACGAACTCATTGCATGAAGGCTACGAGCTCGTGTCAGTAATCACTAGGCAACTGCGGCCTCGAGACATAAATAACCTTTGCGATAATGATGTAATTTATGCATGGAAAAAAATTTAGCATGGTTTCAGAATAAATGTTTAGCGTTTAATTTAATTTTATAGAATTATAATGATGTTTATTCCATAAAAGTTCTATTAAAAATACCCCATTCCTCAAAGTCAGCATATTTAAATATTAAAGGATACTTAAGCCTACACTGTGACTTTATTACTTCTTATTAAATACTTGTATACATACAAAAATGTATGGCCTCTTGGTTTAAAGTTTAATTTTGGACATCAATAGCTAACATTTTTAAGGAGAAGAATAACATAGAAATCCACCCATAGAGACTAGGGACTTTCTAATGGCTGGGTAACTTTTCCTGTCCTGTTTATTTAGGTGATGATGTTTATTTGCTAATTAGCTTCCTACATGATTTATTATTCAGATAAAACTTCAGTTTGAGATAAGATATTGAAAACCATAGACTTCAACAAAGTTTACACAAGGTAGAATATACGAAGTCGCTGTCTTTCCTTCCAAAATATCGTGAAAAATAATACAAATCTAGATATTAACAGCGTTGCAGTTTATAATAGAAATTGTAGTATGATCTGACTTTTGATAAATGAGTTAAGCTTTTTTCCATTTAGAATGAAGCTATTAAAAATAAAATAAAAATATTGTTCTAAAATAATATGAATTATTGATGTCAAATTAAATAAAAATAATAAGATTACTTCCACATTCACAAGAATTTAATATTAATCGTTTGGGCTTATAATATCTTCTCAAATATAGTCCTTGAAATTTCTTTCTTAGGTCATTCTTATTATTGAGTGTGTCAAATTCATTTGAAATTCATAATTCTGGTATGTAGACTTCGTCATCTTAATAAATACAATTCCGAATTGTTTCCTTATTTTCAAATTTAACCTTTTAGATTCCATGAAAAGTTGATGTTGTGTAATAAAAGATTCTTCAAATATAATATAATTATTTTCTTAAATATTTTAACACCATTTGATTTTGAATAAGAAAATTCCAATATATTATTCATACTGAAAACATTATTTAAAACGATTGAATAACAAATTGCTTGTCAATATTTAAATACATTTTAATGCGAATTTAAATACATTTTTAATGTAGCAAATTCATAAATTCATAGAGAGAAATAATATGGATAAAAGACAAATGCAGGTAAACTTATAGTTTCCTTATGGTTTTCATAGTTTTGAGATTTTTTTAAATAAGCATTGTAATTATTGTGTGTAATTTTTCAACGCTTTAAGCAAAACTTTTTGCTTAAAGCGTTGAAAATTGCTTAGAGTAATTTTTATTCAAAACCTTTTACATAAAGCATAAATAAAACTTTCATTGCTGATTAGCTATTTAAATTTCAAATTGGCTGTAAATTTTTAACTTTAATGTCGTAGGAGCCTCAAGCTCATAACGAAATTGCTAAAAACTTTTTCTGCAGTAGTTTTATGCATCAAATCAAAATTTAATTTATTTGTAGATCAATATTTGGTAGATATTCAGTTTTTTACATACATTTTGTGGTTTATTAATATATTTTGTATTTTTACTAAGTATAGGTTTTATTTTCAATGTGCTTTTGACTTCCCTTTTATGAGAAGAAACAAATCTGCTTACAATTAGGTAATCTCTCATTCTTTATGTAAAGTGGGCAACAAAAGTGTTCATACACTTGGAATTTCTTATAAAATTTAATGTTTTCGACTAATAAAAATTAAGCTCTATAACTGTCCCCAAATTATGAAAACACCTCCTCAATCCCTTTATTTAGCCCAGTAGAACATATTTAGTGATATTTTGATGTAAAAAAAAGAAAACATGACATATAAACGCATAATGTGAAGTAAAAACAATAATCACAGAAGAATGGTGGAAAATCGATGCAGAAATTACAAAAAACTGATTAAATCTGTACCAAGACACTTAAAAGGTGTTGTGGACGCTAAAAGATATCCTACTAAGTACTAAATTAAGAAAGAAATACAATATTTAAAGCTAAGTTNACAAAATATTAAGTAAAAAAGAATAATCACAAAAGAATGGAGGGAATTTCGTTGACTAAATTAAAAAAAAAAAAAAAACCGATGAAATCTATACCAAGAAGCTTACAAGTTGCTGTGGAAGTTAAAATATATCTTTCTAAGTCCTAAATATTAAGAAAGAAACACAATATTTTTAAAGCTATGTTGAGATTTTTTTTTTAAGTGTACGAAGACTTTTGTCGAGTGATTTTTTAGTAGTTTTTTTCGTAATAATTTATCAAAATAATAGTTATATTATGCCTTAAAAATTGATTACGTTATTTCAATGAGAACAAGTTGCAGATGTTCTAAAAAAATTACAATTCCGATGTATTAATTTTTATTAGTCGAAAACATTAAATTTTATTAAAAATTGTAAATGTACGAATACTTTTGAGGACCACTGAATATATTCAGAGAGAATTTTAAGTTTCCTCTATTTAAATAATTTTTAATCAAAAAAATAATGCTTCAGTAACGTTTTATCAATTATGCTTTAAAATACTAGAATTCTTAAAATCTATAAATTTAATTATCGTTTCTGCAGACGTTTTCTATTACCATAAATCTCCAAATTCCTTTTGAAATAAAGTCGATAAAATAACCAGACGATAATTTCATTTGATAAAATAAATAAAAGATTTTGACTCAAATTTTCTTTTAACTACAGATAAAAATTGAATTTTCTAACATTTACATAATACATTCTGAAAAATTGAAAAGTAAAAGTAATTAAATTCAATGTTATCTCACGGAAATAACACCGATAAATTCAGAAACATTATTAATCACTTAAAAATTCTATAGCTTTTCATGTCACTTGAAACAGAACATCGTAATAAATTATTATTTAACGTCAGACGCTATTATTTTTCAAAATTTCATATATCAAAAATTGATTTAGCAAGAAAAGTAATATATTTTATAAAGAAGAAGGAGAGAAAATAAATTAATAGGAAAATAAAAAATAAAATAAAATTTATTTTTTTCTGTACATAGTTTTAACTATTTACAAATGCAATTAAAATTCCATTTATTTTCTTTTTTGTACTATTTTTTTAATCTCGAATGTATAAAATATCGATCAAAAGACACTCATATTTAAACTTTAACCACTATCCGATAAGATGATCATTACTTATACGATCAATAATTTTAACGAGCGCATATAAAAAGGCATTATTAGTTTCATTATAAGATACGGTTGCCAAGATGAGTTGAATAGAAACGCCCTGCTGGCAGAAAATGAAAGCATCATTAGTCATAGTTCATCAAAGATTGAAAGAACCAAGGCCAAATGAGTTGAATCTATACAAAGGAGAACAGAAGTAAAAGCATGTACAATGCGGGTTTTTAATTACTTCAATGTCAAATACTTTCATGCATTAACAGCATTCATACACATACTTTCGTTTAAATTACTTAGCTTGTGGGTGAACGAATTACTAGAATGTAGATAGAGTTTTTTTTCTTCGGAGATAAAAACATTTCACACATTTTTATTATTACATACTTAAACCATATATAGAATGTTCCGAATGTACATTTTTCCAATTATTTGATGCCTAGCATAGTATTTATCGGGGAAAAGAAATGTAAACTGTTTACTAATAATTGTAAGTTTCATTCATCAATTCGATCTACTTTAATTTTGCAAAAATGAATGATGTTGTTTGGAGGAAGGAGTTTGGGGGTTCCAACCCCTGTCATATACCAACAGATTTTAATTTTAGCATAAAGATTACGTCTCGGTGTTTTCATATGCGTTTTTTTTTTCTTTTCTTCATATAATCACTCCTACGAAAGCAGTCTATGTACGCCAAGGGTGTCAAACTCAAAGGCAAACTTGGGCCAAGCAAACAAGGTTTAGCTTTAGGTAGGCCGCAGAAAAAAAGAAAAAAACCCGTTTCCATGAATATTTTCTAATGGGGCTGCGTATTGGTATTTTTTACCTTTGCAGACCTAGTTCATTCACCAGGAGTTGGTATCACTTTTTATTTAGGCACCATATAGGCCAGCGATACTCAACCTGCGGCCCGCGGGTCACATGTGGCCCACCGAGCCTTTTTAAGTGGCCCGGTCATGGCCCATTGCTTTGAGAAATTCACTTATTTAAGAACATTGTATTTAAAAAAAATGGTGGGAAATTCTTTGTCAAGAAATCCAATATATCAATTTTGCTTTTTGCTGTCGGTGTCGTATAGGTACGAATTGATATTGTTTTCATATTTGGAATGGTTACGGTTTGTGATAACAGACAATAGTGGAGTAGCGACAATTTTATGGGTGGAACTATTTTTAACTATCTTTCATAACTTGCAAGCGAAAAATATTCGAACTATTTGGAGGTTGACTGTTTGGTAATGAAAAACAAACATGGATCAGTAATTGTATGATTTGTCACGAAAGTGCTGTAGTTAAAAAATACCACTAAACAGGAATCATTCAATGACACTTTTCCTCGAAGATCTCTTTCAAGAGGGGATCAATAGGTTTTCTTGTGTGAATAATCTTTGCAACAGCAACAAAATGTTTTGTCGGTGGTAATATCAAAGCGGTAACAAAGACATACTATGAAGTTTTTTACCGAAGTTTGTTACATTATTGTTAATCATATGAAACCGTTTACTGATGCAGAAAATGTGAAAGAGTAATTCTTAAATGCTTCTAATTTAGTGTTAGTGATAAAAATAAAAAAATATAAAAAATAATAAATAAAAAATCATAAAAGGAGTTATAATATTTTAATCCATTTTCCACATTTTAAAATTTTTAATGTTATCTTGGTCTTAAAGCATTTCTTCCCCCTCCCCCATTTATCCTCATGTTGAGGCCCGCGTAAAATAGCTAACATATTTATGCACCCCAGCAGGAAAAAAGGTTGAGTACCCCTGATATAGGCGATACCAATTGCCACAAGTAATTCTGACGCTGCACTTGATCTCAGACGAAGTGAAATTGAACTTAGGGATTTAATTTTGCCAAGAGCATCCAAGCTTAAGGTATCCGACTAGGTTGAAAAAGTGCTTTTTAGGTGTTTGATGTTTGGTGTTGTTTGGGTCATTAGGGGAAAAAAAAATTAATTATTGAGGAAGAAGACTAATACATAAAACTAGAGAGTTTTTTAAGTTCTTTTTATAGCATTTACTTTATCTAACTAAGAAAAATATTTTTTTAATTCGTTTTTTGAAGAATGAACTTTTCATGATAATTTGTGCACGAAAAACGGGATATATTCTAAATAATCCAATCAAATGCAATGAAATTTATAACATATATGCTTTGGGCCCCCTTCAGAGTGTAACAAACCGCAGGTTTTAAGACAGCTACATTTAATCACATTTTACAGCCGTTTTTAGATTAGAACATGTAGTAATTTTGACGAAAAATCATGACCATCAAATTTAAATGCTAATAAAATATTTATTTCTTAAAATATTTTTTATATCCTGTGGGGTTTGTGACACTTCAGAGGGATCAAGAAGTATATCAATGACGTTAAAATTGCATAATATGCAATTTTTTTTTATTCATCACGTTTTTCTTAACTTAAAAAAAAAATTTTTTTTTGCTAAATTTTCCTAAAAATTGTTTTTTTTTTTCAAAATAAAGAGCGATACATATTAGTTATTTAATATAGTTATGGACACTTTAAGCCTATTTATGTTCTTTAAAACAATAAAATTATTCAGAAAATCAATTTTTGAAAAATTTATCTCCGAACCTAGTCGGATACCTTAATAGGTACTTGAAGGGACGCTGTCGATTCTCTGTATCGTGAAAATCCATCGACTTGGGCCGGGGTCGAACCCGCAACTTTAGGTGCAGAAGGCCAGCGACAAACCAACTATGCCACCCATTCTCGGCGTTTCCATGAATATTGATTATTGCGAATAATACATTAAAAGGAAACTTATATAAAAGAACAAGAAAAATTTAATGTTTACATCCTGGCACTTGACATCTCTTCGCTACTACTATCTTTCCTATTTCGGGAGAACTCTTTTTATTTAATTATATATTATTGTATGCCAATATATTGGCTGGGCTGCAAAAATGTTCATTGTGGGCCCCATGCAGCCCACGGGCCGCGAGTTTGACTACTCTGATGTACACCACTGCTTGGATTTTTAAATAAAACAAATGAGTTAGAGAAATGAAAAAATAAATAATAATGAAAAGTGAAAAAAGCCCAGTAAAACCTACAAACAATAAAAAAAAAAAAAAATATATGTTAAATTTTTAAAAACGAAAAGATTATAAGGTATATGGTATATATATTTTTCAATTCCTACTATTAGCTCACACTCTCTCTCTATATATATTTATTTATTTATCTTGGTGGAATTTTCAATCGTTAATAAAAAGCATTTTAAAGCGCTCAATTGAGCTGAAATTTTATATACATGATTATTTTGGATGACAATACAGTAATTTAATTATACTTAATAAAAATTAATTGATTTAAACTAATTATCTAAAGAATTACAAATACAGCCACGTTGGCATAATTTTTGGCGACTTGTGTCAAAACATTAAAAGGTTTTTTTCTCACGTTTTAAAGCATTCAGTTGAACTGAAATTTCATATACACGATTGTTTTGGATGACAATACGATACTTTAATGATAATTAGTAAAAATTAATGACCACTTAATGTTGGGATTCTGTCATATGTATATACATATTTATATTAATTGTAACTATTTAATAAAAAGTAGCTAAAATAAAATTTTTCTTTTTTGATCTAAGTAGGAACTGACTTAAAAAAAAATTATATTACTTGTTAAGTATTAAGATATGACGAAAAGGCATTCAACATTTAATCTAGTATTCTCACATATCTAAAAGATTATAGTATTATTTAACCCATCGCTTCGAATAGATTTATTGACTTTAAACATGTTATTCTTTGACATAAAGATAACACTAAGTAATTTTTCTTATCTCTACCTATCTCCTTTCTTATCCCTCGTCATTTAGTATTACGCATTCAGGTAAAATCATCAGAAATTTTTTAAAAGATACTTCACGATAGTTATTAACATCTATAACAGCAACATTGAACGATAAATTTGTGATAATTCTCCATTATCGTCCCGTAATGCATAGCTTGAAAATTCCTGTCGTTTTTTATGCATTGTTATTAAATAGATCTGGGAATAAAGGTCAGTGGCGTAACAGAGAACATTAGAGTCCCTCTGCAAAGTCAGGTTTTGGGCCTCAAGCCTAAATACGTACTTGGAGTCAATCAGGCTTTGGGCTCCCTAGAATCCGTGGACCCTCCACAATGCAGGCGTTGCGGGGGTGTACGTTACGCCACTGATAAAGGTGTTCCTCCCTTCAATTATGAAGGAATTGGACGAAAAAGGAAGATGCGGTCCAACTCTTATTTTTATGTAAGTCGGCATTGATTAGTTAGTTTGGCGAATGTCTTTGCAGGATTCCTTGCCAAATTCTCACTCTACTACTGAGCCAAATTCATTCACATGATAAATTGAATCACGTATTCTTCTTTGAATTCAAAACAGACACTAGACTTATACTTAGTGTTCTTGTAAAATTCAAATAAAACTTCAAATTTGATGATTTGGTATAAATGTTCAAATGTTAAAATTCTTCAAAAAGTTTTTCTAAATTAAAAGCAAAATTCCTATATCTGTATTGTACTTTTAAATCAAGTGCATTTTATTTAACTGTATGCTTTATTATTGGTGACAAATATGTTCTTTTTAAACGAAAATTTCCGTAAAAAGCGAAAGTTGGCAACAGCAAAGCATATGATTGATTGGCTGCGTACAAATTATTGTATTTATCATGTGAATTTATGAACTGATTGGGGCTGGAATTACATGACTGTGACAGTGACGTCACAGGAATTTAGCCCATTGTAAAGCTAGGCCGAGGGGATTCTGGGACAGTAGGTGGGGCCATGCTCTATTGATGTCCGATCAGAAATCTGGTGACTTACCTCGTTAAAGAAATATTTGAAAAGCACGAGGACAATCAATAAAAATGATTGTCATTGGAGGCTCTGCACTTTTTTTGTTGAAATGTCAGACAGTGGACATGATGCCGTGAAAGGAAAGGTAATTCGAAGGGGCATAGAATATCGCCAGTGTACCACCATGCAATAGTTAGCATGCAATAATGCCAGGTTATAAAACAAAATCTGCTGATAGTATTCCATTGTTGCTGCGGTAGACTCCAGACATGTCTTCGATAATCATCTGGATAATGGAACTCGCCATTAAAAATAATTCTACTCCAGTTTCCAGAATCAGTGTGCAACTTATATGTCAGTGTATTCAATGTAGAACAGTCGAGGCACTAATCATTTTGAACTGAGATCCCTTCATCTATTAATGACCATTGTGGTTACCTATTAATGATTGTTGTGGTATTTCGATTATGCGTTGTTCTGTCCATAATAACTAAACAAGTTCTATGACAGCAATACGGACCCCTCATTTTGTTGTTTCATTAAATCGACTACTGCCTTCTGAGTGCTATCTTTTGCAATTTTGTTCAGCTATTTTGGGGCCTGCAGTATCGAACGATATATCTTCTACTTATACATCGAAATATTTTTCGCTTTGACTACTGTGCATCCTTTAAGTGAATTAAGTGAAGCGTGTTTCGTCTCCAAATTTTTTTTTTATTCATTCTATGCGCGAATCTGTGAACATGCTTGTGGAAGGAGAAAAATTCGAATTAAAATTTGGAATCTTTGTTTTTTGTACCAACAGTCCGGATGTTCAAATATGATGCTCTAAGTACCAGCTTTATTCATTCGTTGGCCGTCAAAATCTACAGTTCTATGCACATAAAATTTCGTTACAATTCGATAACAAATCTTTTTAAATGATTTTTTTTCTTACAATGAGTTTTAAATAGAAATTGGTTTAAGAAATGTGATGTTAATATTGATATTAAAAGACTTTTATACAATAGAACCTTTGTTTTTCTTTTGATTAAATTCGATTTCATTTATTTTCGTATTCCATTAAGGTATTCGACTACGTTCGGAACCGTGAATTTAAAAAAGCGAATAAATGGATAATTTTTATATTTAGTGTCACTTAGATTAGAATACAAGTATGAAATTGTTTTAAGGACATTTTGACAAAAAAAATATTATTTAAATACAATATTTCGGCAAAAAATTAACTTAGAATAATCTTTTTTCAAAATGTTCTCCTTTTGTGAAAAATGTTTCTATTATAATAATATTTTGCCTGTATATAGTTCAGACCTCTGTACAGAGGCTCAAATATGATTTTTGAAAAATTAATTTATTTTCAGAGTTACAACCCATTGAAATAATTATCGGCGTTTTTTTCTTAAAATTTCTCCCCTCTGTTGTCGTAAAACATGGATAAACCCACTTCTAAGTTATATATTTCAAACATTCTAGTTGAGCCTCGGTACAGAGGTCTGAGCTATAGACAGGCGACGAAATATTATTATGATAGAAGCATTTTTCGCAAAAGGAGAATATTTTGAAAATGGGTCATTCTATGTTCATTTTTTGTCAAAATATTGTACATAAATAATTTTTTCTTGTAATACTATTGTTAAAACAATTTTATATACATTTTCTAATCTAAGTGACACTAAATATCATAAATATTATCCATTTATACGCTTTTGCAAAATTACGGTTACGAACGTAGTCGGATACCTTAAGACATCTATTAGCCATAGGAATTCTCTTTTGACATACATAAAAATATATACAATAAATTTTTACGTATATTAAATTCGCCACCCGGCCCCCGCCCCTTTTTTTTGTAGAATTTCACGAAAGTAAATTTATTTCTATTATCAAAAAACTTTTTTTTTTTCAATCAATTCATTTTTTATACAAAAAAAATTTAATCAGTAATGGAGTTTGAGACACATTTTCAACCGCACAAAGCTGGATGAATTTGGAGAATCTTTTGTTGAATTATTCAAAGTGGTGCCACTTCGCGGCAAGAAGGAGCCGGCAAATATTTATCTTGATTGCTTGTTATTCGTTCCGCCTACACCTCAATCTGTGGAAATTGCGGTCGTTTGCGAATGGGCAGCTGTTGAAACACTTTCGCTTCCACCTGTCTATATTTAGCAGTTTTCATCTCGTTCAGTCTTGTTTATTTGCTCAAGTTCCCAAACATCGCACTCGCTGTATTCTAAATAGAAAAGTTTTACGAGAAACTTTTAAAAAAAAAAAAATTGTTAAGTAAAGAGATCTTTTGAGAATAAAAAATATAGTTCTCTGAAATTCGAATATATACTTGAAAATCCTTTGTTAGTGCGTTCTTCTGAAGTTTCTTCATTTTCGAGGCTTGGGAGTTTTTGAACTATCGATTAGATTATTTTTTAGAAATTGTGAATTCTTTGAATATTTTAAGAGAATTTCTAAAAATAAAATAAATTGGAAAAAAAAAAAAGAAAATTTTAAGGGAAGCACAGTAAAACGTTTGAAGAATGACAGAATCTTGGAAAAATGAAGGCGTGAGATATCGAATTTTTCCAATCGTAGCAAAATAATATTACTTTTTTCTAAATCGCAACCGAAATATAATATCGTCGATCTAATTATCAGACTGCGTAATTCCATCAGGGATGCTAATTTGATACAGTAGGGATAGGCGCCAAGTTGTTGTTTATGTTCTCCAAGATAGGCGATAATATTACAATATGGTTTACTTTAAAATTTTTATCCTGCTATAATGTGGTTGTCATGGGGATAACGTATATTAGTGTTAGTTTTTTTTTTTCCCCGAGGGATCTCTGCTCAGCAAAAGTAACACATTGTTACAAATTATGTGTAATGAACGCTTAAAATAATGTAAATAATTTATATATCTGGAAGTGTAATACATTAACATTACTTTCTGTTGTATTTATTTTATGTTAAAATCTTGCCACCACCTCTCCCTTTGAAATCTAGTTTTATTATGAAATTAAAAAAAAGTAGTGATTACACTGATCGAGGAATAAATTAAAAGAGCGGAGCGCGCACTGAGGCATAGCATGGACGAAACAAAAGAATTAAGGAATCGCGCCAAAAAGCGCTTGGCGCGTTGCACTCCTATATCAAATCAGTAACACCGGTGGAGTTACGCAGTCTGATAATTAGGCTGACGATATGTGTTTATTTTATAACAAAAGAAAACAATATATTTCTTTGTCTTTACTGAGGCAATTAGATTTAAATTACTCTAGATCAATCCTAAGATGTGCTGGTTAATCTGTTACAAAAATTTATTCTTGGATACAATGCGCAAAGTTCATGACGGTCACATGATAAATGCAATCACGTGTTCTCCATTGAATTCAAAAAAAGACATAAGAATAATACTTGCTGTTCTATTTGTAAAATTTAGATAAAATTTCAAATCTGATAATTGGGTAAAAATGTTCAAATATTAAAAATCTTCAAAAAGTTTTTCAAAATTTAAAAAAAAATTATAGTACACGTGTATTTTTAAATCAAGTACATATTCTTTACCTATATCGTTACTATTGAAGACAAAAACATATACATTTTAAAAGAAAGTTTCTGCAAAAAGCAAAAGTTGGCAACAGCGGAGAGCATGAACTGATTGGCTGGAAACACGTGTTGCATGTATCATGTGATTAGCAAGTGGCATATAATTTACGGAGTACCTGTCCCCAAATGAGATTATCATGTGATTATGACGTCACATGAATTTATGAACTGATTGGCTGAAAACGCGTGATTGTAGTTATCATGTAACTAAATGACGTCCCTTGAATTTAGCTTATTAAGAATGGTGATAGCTCGGGCCTTAAACATGGTGTCTAGGTATATTGAAGTAGCATGTATTACAAGGCGATATTACTGACAGCGCCGTCTGACGTTAGCGCTCCTGTCTTAAAAATGGTAGGAGATACAAAAAAAAAAGTCAATTATAAAGTTTCAATCAAAAAGTGATAAAAAGACACTTTGTTCACAATAATACGTAAAACAGAATTTGTAAAATGCTCAGCAGTTTGTTCGCAATTTCAAGCACTTTTATTTCCACGGGGAAAACTGGAGAAAAAAGAACTTCTGCTAATCAGCTGACACTTTTTTCTTCGTCAACTATGATGCACATTTGTATTCTTTTTTAATATATGCTGCTCATTTTTTGTGACATGCAGGTACGAGTATGAGTAATATGTCGCTTACGTTCCTGTAGTGTTGGCGGAAGGTCCGCATATACCTACTATTTAAAATACCTACTGTTTACCTAATGTTCATTCAGATCATGATCATATTGATGCCGAGTCTAGAACGACAAGAGGACCACCTCGGAGCCGAGGCCCCAGACTCGGGACCACTTAGGTCATACTTTAAGACGTCCCTCTTCATCTTCCACATTACGTCTTCAAGGAACATTGACTTCACTCTAAAAAGACTTGATGTAAAGTTGGAAAAGTTGTAGCATCTTGTCAATAGGGCCTGTTCAGGGGTTATCTGGTACGGATGAGCTCCAACTTCGTTTTAGGTTTTACAAATGCGGCTGTTTGAGAGGCCACAGTTGTCACAGATCCCTCTAGGGCTGAGTTTCAGTTATGTGAGGGTGTATGCCAGGAGTGGCGAACCTTTATGGTTGCTTTAATGGATCAATGTGCCATTTTTTCTGAAGCAATGTTTAATGAGGTATAGACATGCCATCTAATAACTTTTACTCGCGGTTATTGGGAAAATAATGAAACTTAATACTAACAACTCAAAACTCTGTATTGATTACGAAAAAAAGAAACATTTTGTATTGTATTGTTGTAAATGTTTTAGTTATACGCCTATTTCAAATTCAAGTAACATTAGTGTAACTTCTGTTGTTGTAGATTAGATCAGTGGTGTAACGGACAATATTAGGGTCCCCCACAAAGTCAGGTTTTGCCTTTAATATTTTATAAATTGGTTAAATACGTACTTGACATCGGGCAAGCTTTGGGACCACTAGAATTCTGCCCCCCGCTATGTGGGGATGTACATTACGCCACTGGATTAGATGACAAATATGTTAGGACTGTGAGACAATAACAAATGAGTGTGCTCTCCACCGTTTCGCGCATCACGACCATCTTTGGATTTTTCCTTATGGCAAAACGACATTCTGAGTTAAATTTTATTGTAAACTCGGCAATTTCCCGGACAGGAAAACCAGAAGAATAAAAAGCCAGAAGATATCATTCACAATAAACGGACTAGTTGCATGGCGTCTCAAAAGAAGCATTCCAACACTGTTTCTGAAATTGACATAACTTTTGGAAGAAGTCTGTGGCAACGCTTCTTTGCAGAACAGCGTAGAAGCGTTGTAATCTGAATAAGCGTACATTTCTACAAATTTAACGATCGAATATTTTTAATACTTTCCGTATGTAAGCATTCACGTTAAAAATTTAATTTCTATGGTGTGCATCGCTCATTAAAGCTTACATTTGTATTCAGAACAGATTACAAAATACAGAATCAATAATGGTATAAATAAATTGAGGATATTTCAGAAATAAACACGATTAATTAAGTTAGACACCATAAACCCTTTCTTGCCGGAGGATTGTTTATCTTGGCGACAAAATGATCTAGTTTGGAGAATATATGCAGCCAAACTTTTGCATAGGGATAGGTATTTTAAATAAATTGCATATTTCAAGAACAGATGATCGAGCGCTTCCAGAGATTTTCTATTATAAAACACCCAAAAGTTGTGTCTAGGTTTTCCCAAAACTCGATATTGAATTCATTGTTAGTCATTGTTTACTCTCAAACCCCGCCTACTCAGCTATTGAGAATCATTATTAATCACTTTTTCAGAACTGTGCCAGTTGGCTTTTGGCCAGACGAAGACAGATACAAAGAATTAATATTCAAAAACGCCTATTCAAAATCGATACGATAATACTAAAATCTTATAACCCACAAAAAAATATACAGATAACTTGAACTCGTTCATATACCCAAGTATTCCAAATATTTAATGAAAACTCATCCATTGCAACGAAGAAAAGTCCATCATAAAGCTTCGAATCGATTTGCCATTTATCACTTTATTTTCCATGGATCTATCCCTCCCCATAAACTTCAGAGAACAAATTAATATTCCAATAACCAATATCAACAAACCTTGATCTATTTCATAACCTACACCCACACTTTTAAATTGGAAATACCCGACCTTGAATTTGTTGGAAGAATGGAATGAGTGAAAATGCGCGAAGATCAAAGTGTCAAAGAACTTTGACATTGAAATGAGATTTTATCGATCGTCCGCTTTGAAGTGTATCTTTCGACTAGAAGGCGCGAATTGGGTTCGTTCTTCTTCGGAGTCCAACGATAAGCTCGTGGCAAGTAAAATCTATATTGGATGGATGCCATTCATTGTCGTCACAGTGGGAAACTTTACTTCAACAATGATGGTTTCGTATGTTGGAATCAGAGCTTCGAATCGTAATTTTTTTCGTTCCGGTTCATCTAAAAAAATATATATCTATATCGGTTCAGTTCCAGTTTTCGTTCCGCCAAAAACAACAGTTTTCGGTTCGGTTCCGAATGAATAATTTTATTTTATGTATATTCTTATTTGCTTATGCATGTGAAACTTGATCCATGTCTTGAACAGATGAGAGCATGATAGGTATCTTCGAAAGGAAGATTTTAAGATTTATTTTTAAGGAATTCAGCAAAATGGTATTTGGCGAAGATCAAATTTCGAGCTCTGTCCTCATAAAAATAATATCGTCGGCCTAGTTATCAGACTGCGTAACTCCACTGGTGTAACAGATTTGATATAGGAGTGCAACATGCCAAGCGCTTTTTGGCGCGATTCCTTAATCGCGCCAAGCAGCGGTTGTTGTCGGGTTACATGAAATCTAAGATGACGGCCTAGCGTTTCCCCTTTGTTTTGTCTACGCCATGCCTCAGTGCGCGCTCCGTTTTTAATTTATTCCTTCAATCAGTGTAATCACTACTTTTTTTCATAATAAAACTAGATTTCGAAGGGAGAGGTGGTGGCTAGATTTTAACATAAAATAAATACAACAGAAAGTAATATTAATGTATTACACTTCCAGATATAAATTATTTACACTATTTTAAGCGTTCATTACACAAAATTTGTAACAATATCGCACGATAAAAATATCAAAGTAAACCATATTGTAATATTATCGCCTATCTTGGCGAACATAAACAACAACTTGACGCCTAGCCCTACTGTATCAAATTAGCTTCCCAGATGGAGTTACGCAGTCTGATAATTAGACCAACGATATGACACCATTAACTTCATCAAAATACAACGAATTAATTGAACAAGTCATGCTGTCAGAACGGACGAAGACCACACCATTAAAAAAGTCTTCAATGCCCAACCAATTGCACCTGGAGAAAAGGCAAGCCAAATCTTAGATGGATTGATGGCCTAGAAAAAGATATCCTAGTTTTGGGAACTAAGAATTGGAAAACACTAGCAGGAAAAAGGCTAACCTGGAAAAGACTTCTTGAGAAGGCCAAGGGCTCCCTGGACTGTCCAGCCGCTGAGGAAGGAAGGAATAATTTTATTTGCTCTAAAAATATAATTCTATCATAAACAAATGTAATTCTATCATAATTAGAAGATTTTATTCCTTTTTTAATTGGTATACGATGCGAGTTGATACAATTAACCAGCAAGTACGATGCGAGTGGTGAGCAGAGATAGGCGAGTATTGGTATTACTATCCATTATCAAAATTGCATTTGACAACTAGGCATGATTCTGGTTTGTCTATCTGAACAGTCTACTCAAACATCGATGGATGATCGCATGCTGAGATGTGAAAACTAAAACTCAGAGTGATATTTTTCTTAAAAAATCATCTATACTTCTAGTTCATTCAACTAAATTAAATCTGGTTTCTACAAGTAATTTCATGCGAAACTGAAACAGAAAAGTACTAGTGGACATCAAAACGGGAAATCGAGAAGCATTGTACAAAGAATGATGGTAATGATATGGTTGATGTTAAATAAGAAAATATTGATAAGTTGCTTGCAATAAATAAAATGACAGAAGATATGTACATCGAACCGATATTTTTTTTCGGTTCTGTTCCGGTTTTCGTTCCGGCCAGAATGAGTTTTCTGGTTTACGGTTCAGTTCCGGTTCGAATCCCTGGTTGGAATACTTATCTGGGAAAACTAAAATAATTTAAAATGTTTCAGTGTTCAGAATAGCATGAGAATAAGTTTCATTCTGCTGTTGGAAATCGAATGTTTGATAAGTAGTAACTTGATGCCGACACACACATTTTATTCTTTTATCTTCATCCAATTATTTCATTATTTTAAGAATTATTTTGTAGAAAAAGAATTCCCTATACTAAGCAACTGCCTAATACTAATACTAAATTCCTAATACTAAACAACTGCCTAAAACAGGGGTGGACAAATAGCGTCCCGCAAAGAGTTATTTTGCGACCCACCAAGACAATCAGAAAAACAAGTAGACAGAAAATATTCTCTATATTTGGGTCAATACAAGGTTTTGTTCCATATTAATGGCATTATCATGATTGAATGGGTACCTCAAGGCCAAACGGTAAAACAGCAGTACTACATTGAGGTCCTGAGAAAGTTTAGAAGAAAAGTAAGGAAGAAAAGGGAAGATCTGTAGAGCAACAATACGTGGATTTTGCACCAAGACAACGCCTCGGTGCACATTGCGTTCTCCGTAAAACTGTTTTTTTGCTGATAAACGCAGTTCTGTGCTCGAGCTTCCACAATACTCACCAGATCTTGCACCATACGCCTTCTATATGTTTCTTAAAGAAACAATGCATTGATGGGAACATTATTTCAGTCTATAGAAGAGGCGAAGGTAAAAACGGCAGACTTAACTGAAGATGGTGACGTCTAATGAGCCGCAGCATTGATTTGAATGGTGGAAAACTTGTATGCAGCTATGTGTTGATAGGAAAGGGCTGTATGTCGAAGAGGATTAAAAAGTATTTGTACATAATTTTCAATAAAGCTAATTTTTAAGACTAGTCCGGTTTTATTTAATTGTCACAGTTGTATATATTTGTGATCAAAATTATTCTTCCCTGAAAAATAACTAGGGTAAATATAAATGCAAGTTGGCTGACATTAACTTACAGGTTGTGATGAGAATTTCAACAAACAAGTAATATCCTGGTTTATAAAAAAATGGGAGAAAGGTGGGATAAGGTACATTAACCTCATTAAACTGACTCTAAAATTAAATGTGCATGCAGCTGTAAATTATATGCTATTAGTACAATAAATAAATTGAACATAATTGCCACTATTTTATTTAACTTATATTGCTTTTTAACACGCTTTTATAAGTTTCACTTGTATGTAGCTGAATCTTGAACTTGATTTTTACCCACTTTAAAAGGTCAGATGAATTCGAAATTTCGCACACTTGTCAAGGACCGATGTGTGACAATACAATAATTTCATAATTATGTTTCATTGCCCTGAACAGGATAATCCAGATTTGGTGACTAATTCCATGCACCATGGCCAGATTTCGCGTATAATTCTATATACCATTTCCAGATTTGGCGAATCATTCCAGATCCCATTTCCAGATTTGGCGACTAAAAGATTAAGAGGTCGTCCACGTCACTTGACCGTGGTTCAAAATTACGAGGCCCGTCGCCAAAAGTCCACGTGTACCTGAATAGTGCGACGTTAATATTCACTCACTCGCCTACACGGTGGATCTTCAGTGGTACTGTGCTCGAACTCGTGACACGCCGGCCGCGCGAATCCGTTACCTTGACCACTATAGACTACCACATCAAACTATCGGACATCGCGGAGATATAAGGAGTTGTGTCTTAATTTATAAATCTTAATTATTGGTCCAATATCACGTGGTGCCAAGAAAAGGAGTGGGAATCGTTTACGCAGATGAATTATAGTACAATGCCCATTAGCCCTTTTTCTCTATATTTTCGGAACTAATTATGGGATTAGAATTAAATTTAGTACATAGGCTATGATTACATTGAGATCATTCTCCACTTAATGCTTCAGAAAACTCGGATTCCATATTGGTAAAAAATTTGTTTTAGAAGTGAATTAATTACGTTGATTATTCCATTAACACCGCAATTTATATAGTTATCTTTGAATCATTAACAGTAATGTTATGTTCCCAATTGCTGGGACTCATTATAGAGCACTTAAGCTATCAGATGTCATCAATGCGTTAAGGGAAAGAAGAAATTTGGACAAAATTTTAAAAGAAAAAGAGGATACCTTTGTCACCAGTTGATTTTTGAAAAACATCCAGTGTTAAAACTTGTTTGTTTTAACAAACAATACATGTTTGAGAATGCAGAATATATCTTCAACCGGTTTAGAGTGGTTGCCTTTTAGCACACTGTCTTTTTAAAAGCAATTATTAGACTTCTGAATGTCATATTCAAAAATCTGCAATAAGACCTGCATAAGTTGATAGTCTCTAAGTTTTTTAATTCCGACATGTATAAAACCACACGATACACTCAATAACACACCAACTTCTCTGAGCGTACAACTCCCTTAAATTGTATCTTAACTATTTAGACAGACACAAGTTATGAACTTTTATTAATTTAACCTTTATTTCTTGACTATTTCAGCCCACTCTTCATCAACAGTGGAAAACTTTTTTCTTTCTTAATTTTATTTTTTTATTATAAGCCTTTTCCCAACATTTTGCTTATGCACCCATTAAATAAATTAGGGTCCATCACACCTCATTACTTCCAACGAATATTTTCAATGTCAAGGACTTATCTGAATTACAAGTATGTCCTACACACTTGCTGAGGTATTTCAGCTCTAAAAAGAATTTAACAATAACGACTATTCGAGTAGGCTTTACAAGAAAACAGATTTGCAGTTATTAAAAAAAAAGAGTCGATGGCCTGGAAAAGGTTTCTTGAGAAGGCCAAGGACCACCCTGGGCTGTCGTGCCACTGAGGAAGGAAGGAAAAAAAAGAACCTTCACATAGAAATCCTCAAAAACATATTATTGTCTGGAGAAATCAATATTCTTTTTTAAAATGGAAATTAAAAAGAAATTATATATATATATTTAAAAAAAAACTATGGATTTATTTATGTTAGAAAAATAATTTTTTATTTAAAATAGGCAAAACAATAATTATTTTGCAAAGAATCTTGATGAAATTTCATTACTTTGGAGTAAAAAATATTACATATTTATAATAAAAGTTTCATTGCAAAAAAAAAAAAAAAAAAAAACCCCACAATGTTAAGGTTTAAATCGTTAAAAGTTACCATTAAGGTTTTCCTGTTGTAATTAATTGTAGCAGCTGTGTAGCAAGCATAAAGACAGTAATCATA
>BMAV01004504.1:0-10064 GCA_019973955.1 Trichonephila inaurata madagascariensis | reverse complement strand
GCATTTAATTCTTCTGGAAGTGGATAAAGGTGTCAAAAAACTTCCCTTGCAATTTTTATTTCTTTTCTTTTTTTCTTTTTTTTTATAGTTAAGATATATAAAATAAATATATATTAATTTACATAAAGGGATGAATAATTACTTTTTTTATATAGTATTTACGAACTTAAAATTTTTTTATGTGGTTTATGAAGTATATTGAAAGGTGAACCTCCATATAACGAACTTTATTTCGGGATTTAGCGACTTCGTTATATAGAGGCCCGACTGTATATCTAAATCCAAAAAATTACGGGATATAAAATTTTCATTATAATAAAATAAAATGTTTCAAAGGGAGTTAAATTATTTGAATGTGGTTAATATTTAGTCCTATTGTGCTATGTTTTTTTATTGGTTCTATATAAATTGAAATACAAAATGAAAGATTTGTTTGTATAGTTTCATTTATTTGTATCTATAAAACTTTGGATAAAATAAACTAAAAATTTTAAATAAATAAATCAAATGCCATGTGTTTTAGTATTATTATAACCATTACCTATCTCAAATATAAGCAGCGCGCAGTTGGTGTATGAGGTTAATCCGTGAGTGCGACTGATGAGGTTAACTGACGAGGTGGGTATAAAAGGGAAATGTTTGTAGTTACTGTGATAGTTTAAATCAGGGGTACTCAACCTTTTTTCTTCTAAGCCACATACATATGTCAGCCATTTCACGCGGGCCGCAATCGGAGATTAAACAGGAAGGGGAGGGTAAAGAGGCTTAGACCAAAATAACATTTGAAATTTAAAAGATGGAAAATTGATCCAAATATTACAACTCCTGTTTTGCTTTCTTAATTACCATTTTTTTATATTTATTTTACTTTTGTCACTAACACTAAATTAAAATAATTTAAGAAACACTCCTTCTCAATTTTTGTATCAGTAAACGGTTTCATATGATTACCAATAATATAACTAACTTCTTAAGGTGTATTTTTACTACTGTGACATTACCACTGACGAAACGCTTTCTTGTTGTTACAAGAATATTCAATAAAGCCTATTTATCAACTCTTGAAAGAGGAAAAATGTCATGAAATAACTCTTGTTTTAATAACTCTTAAATACAGCACTTTCATGACAATTCAAACAAGTACTGGTCCACATGTTTGTTTTTCACTACACAACAGTCAACCTCCAAATCATTCGAGTATTTTTCGCTTGCGAGGTATGAACGATAGTTCAAAATTAGTTCTACCCGTAAAATTGTTGTTAATCCACTGCTGCCTGTTATCACTAACCGTAATCGTTACAAATAAAAAAAAGAATATCAATTCTAAGCCGTACGACATCGATAGAAAGAAAGCAAAATTGATATACTTGATTTTTTGTCAAAGAAGTTCCCACTAAATTTTTAATACATTGTCTTTAATAAAAAAATTTCTCAGAGCATTGAATCCTAACCGGGCCATTAAAAAAGGCTCGGTGGGCTGCATGCGGCCCGCAGGCCGCACGTTGGGTATCACTAGTTTAAATGCATGATTTATATGACACACAAAAGGGGATAATCATTGGCTTTCGCGTCAAACGAGACAATATTTCATAAACTGCATAGTTTATTAACAGCTCGGGTGCTGTTGTGGTGAAAATGTAATTTAACTGGAGCTACAATATCGTTAAAAAAAGGAGTGTGAAATGTGGTGCACACTTTCTATTGTTATGAGAGGCAAACGTCGATTGTGACGGGATATGTGAATACTACAGCAGAACAAACAAGTAATATACAAAAAAACTTTAAAGTCAATTCCTGCTTAGGTCAACAAAGAAAAATTTCATTTTAATTACCAATAATATGACAGTTTCAAAGTATTAAGTAGCAAAACACCTTTTAAATTAACATTAAAAACTTTTTAACCACATTACATTTGTAATTACATTTTTTAATAAAAGTTGAATGTAATAGGTAAGAATTTATCTTAAAACCAGTGTACAAGGAATGCTGATGTCTAACTAGCATATGATTATTCATGTTAAGAAATCTTCATCAAGAATTTAACAAAGGCAGTTTTATTCAATGGTGCCGCCACCTAGATGAGTTATATCGACTGAAATATATCTTTTAATCTATAATTAATTAATTACATTGAATTAATGAATTAATATTTGAAGAAACTGTGTGTTAACATCAAGTGATACCCACTAAAAGTTTTAAAAAATGTATTTGAACTTGAGTGTATCAATAAAAAATATTTTTTAATGATTGTGAAAATTTGAACAAGATACATAAATATAAGTATACAGGGATAGTGTTAACTAATAGTAGAAATTGAAAAAAAGTATCACACAAACGACCAGTACAATAAACCTTATTACAAATGGGCCTCTGAAGCAGATGAAAGCCATTACACTTATGCTGACTAAGTTTCATCTTCTATTTGAGGGGCAATACCGGAACTGAGCTGCTATTTTATAGACACAAAGGGTTCTCTTCTTTGATGAGTTCCCCTCTTTAGATTAGATAGAGGCTTTCGTTCAAGTATCATCTGATAAACATCCGAGAAGAAATACTTTGTAATCATTGTTGTAAGAATGTAATATGGGTCGGTAGTTGTATAGAGTACAGGGTGTAAAATTTTGTTTTTTTATGAGATTTCCTGTATTCTTTCATACCATTAAAGGGTACTCTCAACAAATAAATTTTATGCAGAATGCTGGTGGTGGAATTTCCTGTGACCTTTTTTCCTTCTACTGTCATCTCAGCTCTCATACAACTCATTATGATGGTGAAATCGATGCTATTCATTTGGCTCTTCATCAGCTTTCTGCCCGTCTTTCCACTCCTTTTAAGGCTGTAATTTTATCTGATTCAAGTTCTGCCCTTCAGGCCTTGGCAAGTAACCAAGACAAAAGTTCCTGAGTCCAGGATTCCAGTGAGCTGCTACGCAGAATTCCACCAAAGGTTGTCTTCCAGTGGTGCCTTCTCATTGTGGCCTTTGGGGAAATGAAATGGCGGGCCTTTTAGCAAAAAGAGGGACGGATATTCTCCAAAGATCTACTGGAGACCTGCCTCTTCACTCAGCAAAACTTGAAATCAATAGGATTTTGAAAAAATGCTTTCGAGATGCCACTAACAGTGCAGCCAAAAATAAATCATGGAGGGTGTTAATAAAACCTAGTGTGTCTCGGACACTCCTCGTGCTACTGCTGTGGCTGAGTTTAGATTATTGGCTGGACATGACTGTCTTTGTGCTCATTTGTATCGTTTTAATATGACTGACTCCCTCTTTTGTGTTTCGTGTGCTTCTGGACAAGTCGTGGACGCTTCTCATCTAGAAGTGTGCTCTGCACTTAAGAGTTTGGACTGTATTGTAAAGAAATATTGGAGAGCTCGTTACCTAATGACTTGATGGCCAATGGCCTGGATAAATAAAAAATAAAATAAATACAAATAAATTTTTCATCCGTTGTTGCGCTTAACGTACACCCATTCATGCAGATTGTGTTTACTTGCTTACCCAAAAGATTTAGATATTTTACACTGACAATGAATGTTTATGTCTGAATTCTGTAGGTACTTCGAGCAACCTTCCACAATCGCAATGACTCCAGCTCATGCCATCTAGCTGCTGTCCATGCCACCAAAAAGAAATTCTATGGATATTAGTAGATGATCATAATTATATGACTGAGCCCTATATATACAGATATATGCATCAACACATGATTAACAAGATTAATTAAATTAGATGTTTTTACGACCGTTAAATAGCTATTAGTTTAAATGATTACAGAATATAATTGCAAAATTATGTAAATCAATACTATGGCTAAATTTAGAGTGTCTCTTGACTAATTGATCAATTGGACGGTCCGATTAAAGCATTCTTCACTCAACTATGCTATAAATAAAATGCTGCAAAATTGTCAACGGAATTGTTTCAATGAGGGTAACTGGGGAACCCAATCGGTTCTCTAAAAAATTCTTAATGTTAATATTCAAATCTTAAAAAATAGAAGTGCAGAATATCATAATTTCCAAATAAATTCTCCTTCGAAAAAAATATTGCATTTCCCCTTTCGAAAAAGCATGAATATTGTTTTTTAAAAGTGTATGTCCACAATTAATTTAATTGCATAAACATTTTCTGAATTTACGTTTTATTTTCTGCTCTACTGGCAAGGAGAAAAATTATTTTTATTTCAAATACATTTAGTTGTTTATGCTGTGACGAAAAATATGGTTTACTTTTTTAAAACATTATAAATATGCTATATTGAATGAAAGATATGTGGAGAGTTATATGATCACACTACATTATGACATTTTGAGTTGAAATTTTCATAATTATGATGGATATGACATCGATCATCTCGTAAGACATCATTTTTTTTTTTCTTTTTTTAACATTTATTTTGACTAAGAGAGGGGTTACTGTTTTTTTAAAACAATTATGCTCAAAAAATGAAAATGTTAAGGGGTCCCACGAAAATCAATTAAAAATCGATTTTTCTTTTTGTTTAAAAAAATAAAATACCATTCATTTTTTTTCTAATGAATTTTAAAATTTTTTTGCTCTAGCTGAATTAGAAGTATTTTTTAATTTTTTTTTAAAAGTTTTTTCTTTTTAAAACCCCTAAAACATCTGACTGCCACCCCCCTTTTCAAATCAAAAAAAGACACATGCTACTTTTCAGCCTTATCAAATAGTTTAAATTAATAAAAAAGAATTTATTTTGATCAGCAGCTTATTCAGGAAAGAAGTGAAGTGAATAGTTGTAGCTGTTTATTTACTTTTGGTAACCGCATGCAATATTTTTATCTCAAAAATACAACGAATTTCTGCTATGGGAAATTTTTTTTCCATCAAAAAAATAACGGAAAAAATGTTTAAAAACTTTTTTAAACTTGGTTAAATAATAAACGTTTAAAACGAAATTTTGGGAAAAATATATACAAAAACCCAAATTTTCGATGAATTAAACGTTGCATAACGTCAGACGATTTCAAAAAAAAATAATTCAGCTATAAAAGCAAAGTTAGGTAAGTTTAATAAAGAGTATGTTTCTTTTTGATTCATTTGAATGTTTCTGTGAAATGACTGACATTGTACTGTTTTCTTGTGCTTTGAAACAACATTAAAAAATAAATAAATGTAAAACCAAAAGTATTCACATAAATTTAGGCTACAAAATTGTTAATATTTGTGACTTTTTGTCTTATTCAAACATTTTTTAATACCAGGTTAAAAACAGTAGTTAATCAAAAAAGATAAAAAAAATTATATGAAGTGAACAATAGACTTTCATAGGGAGGGGTCTTTTAAAAAAAGAAGAGTTTCAAAAATACTTTTGGGAGTCATGAATTTGTTAAACACTAAATTGGTTTTACGTTCCATGCAACATTAAATAACGCGTCAGAGAAAGAAACCCAAATTGTGGGTTTAGCGCTGCCGAAACAATATTTTTAATAATGGATGCCAAAATTCCTGTGGTATCGAGGGTACCTGGAAAAAAAAGGAGCCATACTTATATAAATGGATTTTTTACCGCATTTGGGTTTTGGGGAAATGGGAAAGTTGTTGATACTGAAATATTGTCGCGGAAATGCTCATGTAATTTTAACAGCAATGTACATATTGATGAGGTTTGGCAAGTTACATTGTAAAAAGGGGTAAGTTGAAGAGGTGTACTTTTTTATTTTTGTATCTTCCATCGCTCGCAGACATTACACAATTTACGATATACACAATATTTGGACTCTATGGGGACTCTAAAGCATACAAAACAGTTTTGGAATCTAAACCTCAGAGATAAGTCAATATTGAAAAATTAGAATGTGTTGGTCAATTTTGTGTGTGTTGCGAACAGGATGGGGACATGCCTTAAAGCGTTAAATCAAAATTAAAAAAACAGAAAGCGGGGGACAAAAAACTCTAGAATGCCATAATGGCTTGGCAGATGCAGAAATAGACAAATTGCAAAGATACTATGTTTTGCTATTCAAAAAACTCCTGAAAAATTTTTTAGCCATAAGGCAAGCTATTTGAGCTATATTTTTGATAAAATGTTCACAGAGCAGACACGGTTTTTTGCCCCATGAGAAGTGACTTGTGGTGTAGAATAATATGTCCATACTGAAAGGTTACAAAAATAACATAAACACGACTTACCTATTGCAATTAGAAATAGCATAAAAAATATTTGGTCTCTGATCTTGAACTTTGTCTAGATGCTTTTTTTGATAAAACTCAAAATATTAGTGAATGCGAAATAGTATTTTGTATAATTCCAAAACTGTATTTGCCAATTGGGTACTTAAAACTTTTACATGAAGCTATATATTTATATAATCAAGGCTTCAGTACCAAATTAAAAAATTTTAGATGTATTAAACATTCAACCCTAGATTTTACAAATGTCGACATTGCAAGAAGTAGATTATGCGTGTATTAGGAAAGCAGAATAGGCAGTTTTTCAATGAACCAAAAAAAGCTAGAATTAAAAACAAACAATTAAAATGTAGACAAAAAGATGATCTTGCAGATGACACTAGCAATCCAAGTTACAGTTCTGGTATGCATTAGTTAATAAAAAGTTTTACTTTAAATCTCTATTTCTCAAAAATGTAAATTTCAACACAAAAAGGAACATTTTTTGAAAACTACTTATTTTATAGCCTTTAAACTTTGCACATGTGTTAACTTATACAAATAAATATTTTAAAGAGATTTTGTCAAAAAAATTTTTCAAAAAAAATTTATGGATTAAAATTACAAAATTTTCACTGTTTTAAAATTTTGACGTGTTACTCCCCATATGAATTTTTTTTAAAAACTAATCAAAATTTTGAAAATGCTCCCATTAAAATAATAAAACAATACAATGAATGCACACAAAAAAAATTTATGACTGTACAACATGCCAATTTTTTTTAAAAAAGTTCCTTAAAATTTTTTTTTAAAATTTCGGAGATAGGGAAAATGCTGGGAAGTGACCCCCCTTTAAAAATAAAGTAAAACCATATTGTCGTAAAATAAACCAATCTGATAATAATATACAGATAAGCCCAATTTCTACACAGTAGAAAAAGCAAAAATTTTCTCTTTTCATGTATTTTTGAATAACTAAAAAAACTTGTTTGATAAGGTATAAGGACTGAATGATTTTTTTTTCGAATCTCTTCGGCATTCTTAAAATCTATTTTTTAATAATTAAACGAATCTAACAAATGTAAAGAATTTTATGCTGATATTTATACTCATGCTTATTTTTAATATAATGCACCTTGATACTAATCAAAAATGTACCTAAGGAAATATAATCAAACCTTATAGTAAGGCTTGAAGAAAAGATTTTTGATAAAAATACATATATAATGTTAACAACGTTAAAATTTCATTTCATTCTACCATTCAGAAAATGTCTTACATTAAAAATATCCTAGTTATAAAATTAAGTAAAATGATTAAGGCACAGTAAAGATTTCCATAAAAGTAAAAAACAATATGTGACGTAAAAGGAGATGCCCCAACAAGGAATTAGAGTAAAATCCGCCGTATAATGCACCCACTTTTCCTTTCTAACTGTAACTTTTAATTTATAGGTATATTCGTCGTACAACTCACACCTCTTCTTTTTACGTAGAAACCTGACATGCATGTGATCAATACTCTTACGTTTTGAAGTCATGTATTTGAGATATTAATCCAAACTGAAGAAAATAAATCATAGTTTAAAAAAACTAAAAAAACACGCTTTTATGTTTAAGGTATCCGACTACGTTCGGAACCAAGATTTTAAAAAAGCGCATAAATGGAAAATTTTCATGATATTTAGTATCACTTAGATTAGAATACATGTATAAATTTTTTAAGGACATTTTGACAAAAAAAAATTATTTAAATACAATATTTTGACAAAAAAATAACTTAGACTAAACTTTTTTCAAAATGTTCTCCTTTTTTAAGAAATGTTTCTAAAATATTTTTGTGTTTTGTGTGTGTGTGTGTGTGTGTGTGTGTGTGTGTGTGTGTGTGTGTGTGTGTGTGTGTGTGTGTGTGTGTGTGTGTGTGTGTGTGTGTGTGTGTGTGTGTGTGTGTGTGTGTGTGTGTGTGTGTGTGTGTGTGTGTGTGTGTGTGTGTGTGTGTGTGTGTGTGTGTGTGTGTGTGTGTGTGTGCGTGCTTGTATAAAGTAAAGACTTCTACATAGAGTCTGAACTATTTTTTTTTTTAAAATACACATTATTTGCCCAGTTACAACCAATTGAAATAATTATCGGCCCTTTTTTTTTTCTTAAAATTTCTCCCCTCTGTTGTCGCAAAACATGGATATACACACTTCTAAGTTATTTTTTTCAAAAATTATAGTTGAGCCTCTGTACGAGGTCTGAGCTATATACAAGCAAAATATTATTATAATATAAGCATTTTTCACAAAAGGGGAATGTTTTGAAAATTGATAATTCTATGTTCATTTTTTGTCAAAATATTGTACTTAAATAAATTTAGAAAAAATTTTAAGAAAATTTTTTAAAATTTTTTCTAATCTAAGTGACACAAATATCATAAATTTTATCCATTTTAGTTTTTTAAAATCGGGTCGAACGTGTGGGATAAATCGAACTGAAAAAAATAATTCAATATAAAATAAAATCATCAAGGGATTAGGCTGAGGTAAAACCCGGGTTGCTGATATTAAGTTATTTTTTACTAGTTCTATTCCTAAATGCTGAGCTGTGTAAATGTATTACAAAGACCCCCACGTTTTTACCCCTAATGACATTTTTTTTTTCGTAAATCTTTTTAATCTTATATTAAATTTTTTTTTTTACTTTTTAGTTCAATTAAAATTAAAAACGTTTTTTTTTTAGTTTTATTTAAACTATAATTTATTTTTCATTTTTTTAGTTCGATCTACAATAAAAGCTTGCATTTATTGTTGTTACTAAGGCCACCTGATCGGCAAAGGCCAGATTGTGGCCCACGAAATTCTTCATGGAAAAAGGGTAAGTGACGCCTGTTGTCAGCCGAAGCTTTGCTTCACCCCAATTTTGAGAAAGATCACACAAGAGGATGAGAGGACTTGCGGCTCGGTGGCTATTTAAAGTACCTCCATGCCGCGAAGACATTATACATTGACAAACATCCATGTCTTCTCCTGAATTCGAGCCCAAACCCAACGGCACACCATTCAGTGCCGCTAATTACTATACGGATGGGGGACACAATGCGACTATAATATTATAAAATGCACATATTACCAATATATGTATTATATATTTTTCGGGCAAACCCCTGGAAATACTAGTAATTACTAAACTTGTTTTTTTAAATTTTAAAATTGATAAATCAATTATTAAATATTTTTTTCAGCACTGATACATTTATAAATATCTTATATCAGTGTAAAAAACGTATTTTATTTTTATCATGTCGAATATATTTTTTTTTTTCCCTTTTGGTAAATTAATAATCATTTTTAAAAGTTTTTTTTTAGAATTTTTTTATATGCTCGCCCCCCCTTCCACAGCTCAAAAAATGCCGGCTTGGATCATAATTTTTTTTCCACATGCACGAGTCTTTTATTCTAAATTTCCATTTCAGAAAGACTAGAATATACTCTTTATATTATGGTAAGAAATTCGGGAAACGTTTTCGCATTTAAAGGGCTGTAATTTAATCTTTTTTTTCTGATCTGGGAATGGAATATAATTAATCACCAAATCTTGAAAATTGATATGCAACTAGGGCCCAAAACTTTAAATTGTATATGCAATTATTCGCCAAATCTGGAAAAACCCATAATGAATTAGTCGCCAAACCCCGAAATCCTTAGATTCCTTTTTAATATCCTGATGAACAATGAAAAATTATGAAATTATTGTATTGTCATCGGTCCTGACAAGGGGCAAAATTTCGAAAATCTGACCTTTAAGGGGAAAAATCGAGTTCAAAATTCCCTTTCATCGGAAACTTATAAAAAACGTGTTATAATATGTGCTTCTAAAGCTACAACCCTTTTAAATTCATAAGGGAAAGTCAATTCTTTTAAATAAAAGCGTATGATCAGTAGAACAAA
>BMAV01004503.1:0-32461 GCA_019973955.1 Trichonephila inaurata madagascariensis | reverse complement strand
CAGTATTTAATAGCTTCATATGTTTTTAAAAAAAGTCCAATAACTATCCCAAGCCGGGGGACAGCTTTTCACGGGATGTAAACCTATTCCGAAAGGCACCGACAATCCCTTGTTTTTCCGGGGATCCTTTTAGTTTACCCAGGGTTTTTGTTTCCATCCGGGGCTCCATCCGTCCACCCAGGGCTCTATCCCCTGTTTCCATCCAGGGCCCCCTTCCAAGTTTTTCCCCCCGTCCAAGTTCTTTTTCCAGTTTCTATCTCTCCGCCCGTTTCTCCCCTCCTTTTCCCTCAAAATGAACCCCCTTTAAACACCAGGGCGGGTCCACCACACGCCCCTCGTCTTCCCATTGGCATTTGGGGTCTGCCCCCCCGGGTCACTTTGCTCCCATTTGCCCCCAAAAAACACATTCCCTGCGTCGGGAATCCAAGGGCGCCAAAATTTCATCCAATTTCTGAAACCCATTCATTCACCACCTGGGCCTCATAGCCCTTTTCTTAGGTCCGGATTTTTAGCCATTGTAAATTCCAGACCCGATATCGGGTTTTGTCCGGGGCCAGACAACAAACAATGACCCCATGGCCATGCCTTGTCACCCAACGTCTGTTTGGGTCCAAAAAACTTCGATGAATAGAGGGGGGGTTCACCCAATCGAAGACGTCACAGTATCCGCTCATCCTTAAAGTTTAAATAAAAAGTTTTCCCGCTTTTTCCCGGGGAAAACATACGGTCCGTGAAACACTTTACCCACTGACTTTCACGGGCAAGACAATACCCTTTTTTCCCCGGGACCCATTTTTTTGCTTATTTTCAGTAGCATTTTTTTGACCAACTCCTTAAGACTCTTCTCCTAGACTTATCTCATTCACTTCTAGCATTACTTCCACTTAGCACTAAATTCACTTAGCGATCCTCGCGAATGCTAACATTCCAATATTATGATTCCTAATTTGCATAAACACGCTTCTTCTTTTTGGGTTGGAAAAAATTTGCCCGGGCCCCAAAGAAACCCCGAGGAAAATTAGTAGAAATCCCATAAACCCCCCGTCACAGAGGAATGGAGGATGTTATCTGACTGATGTGTGTGGGGAAAGTCCTCGTGTTGACTTAATGTGGAGGTTTGAAGAACGGGAGAATAGCTCAGATTGTAACCCCGAGATCTTTCCTCTCTAACTGAATTTTATTCCGTCTAGTCAAATTGACACTTTAAGCTAGAACAATGTCTCATTACTAGAAAATGTCACTACAGAATAATCAACGAGATAGATCATATACAGAGGAATAGAGAAGATAGTAGATGCTTGTGATATTTTTGAGGGCAACAATTTTTTCTATTTTTTTTTTAATATTACGGGGGGTTTTGATTGTCAAGGGCCCGGGGATCTCATTCAAATAAACACAAAATTTATTCTATTTTTTGTTGTATTGTCGATATTGCATTGTCATTTCTACTGTCAGACTTAATAAAAGTAAATCATTATAAAGTTTTTTGTTTATAATCATTTCAAGTCTAATTCAATTGCTGCTCCACCCATGCCGCGTTAGGATCCCCACCCCTTCCTGGAATCTAAATTATGAACGAGAACTTCTCCTTAACCAACATGAGGAGATGGTACCACGACAAGTTATCGTCCTCGTCACTTAACCGTGGCTCAGAATTACGGCGTCCAACGTTAACAACCCGTGTGTTGTTTTAAAATGTGTCATTAATAAACAGAGTAGTTAAGGTTCAGTCAAAGTAGTCAATAGTTGAATGAGAGAGAGATAATGTCCAGTAGTATGAGGGGACTTCGAACCTGTTTAACAGGTCCATAACATGTCATTTGTCAATTGCTCTCAAGTAGCTCTGCCACTTTGTAATCGGAATCTACGGAAAATTCTGCGGGCATCTGGGTTTCTAGGAACTCTTAAACCCGTATCTGATAGTTTACCCGGAATTTTCATGCTAGAGGTGTTCTTCATGGCTATTGGACGAGCGGCGGCGGGCCAGTGGGTGGGGCTTCAAGGCTTGGAATTTGGCTTCTGGAGGATTTTTTGGAGAAAGGAGTTCGGCGGAGAGAGAGTCTTCCTATTGGTTGCTGCGAAGTGAGGATAATGGCTCAAAATGGCTGCCCGGGGTGAGGTGATTTATGTGTTGTGACGTAATGTCCAGCACGGGTGAAAAAAGAAAGTAAATTTACGAGCAACTGGCGGGTTTGCGAGGCGGTCACCCTCCTCTGCATTGACGGCGCTCGGTGCTGCTTCAAAATGAACGAAAGGCCACTTTGTAATAAAGTCGTTTAAATGTGTCTGAGAAAGTTCTCATAATTCTAAATCACGACTATGTGATGAGAACGTCATTTAAGTAGTACCGCTACTATCCTTACTTGCGCATCACACTACAATAGGACTTGTGTACAGGTCCTTTCAATGTACAACGTGCTCCTCATTCTACATACAAGGTCTTAGCTGGAATGAGGACTCAAAATTTCAAGCAACAACTGGAAAAATTAAAACGATGTTGAGATTCAAAGCAAACTAAACAAATTTCTGTTTGACTAAATAAATCACAAAAGGCTAAGAAGATGTTTAATTTGGTTTAGATCGGTGATTCTCAAGCCACTGTGCCGCGGCACTTTTGAGTGGTGCTAAATTCTTGAAGTGTACCACCAAATTTTTATAAAATTATTAATTACACTGTGTGAAAAACATGAAATCCGGAACCGAGTTCGGACGTTTTATAGAAAGATAATAAGGGTGTTCGTAGTATATTTAAATTATCCTTTCGTCGATAATAAGGGTGTTCGTAGTATATTTAACCTATCCTTTCGTGGATAATAAGGGTGTTTGTAGTATATTTAACCTATATATCCTTTCGTGGATAATAAGGGTGTTCGTAGTATATTTAACTTATCCTTTCGTGGATAATAAGGGTGTTCGTAGTATATTTAACCTATCCTTTCGTCGATAATAAGGGTGTTCGTAGTATATTTAACCTATCCTTTCGTGGATAATAAGGGTTTGTAGTATATTTAACCATATATCCTTGATACCAAGGGGTTTGTAGTATTTTAACCTATATAACTTTCGTGGATAAAGGTGTTCGTAGTATATTTAACCTATATCCTTTCGTGGATAATAAGGGTGTTCGTAGTATATTTAACCTATATATCCTTTCGTGGATAATAAGGGTGTTCGTAGTATTAACCTATCCTTCTGGGGAAAATAAGGTGTTTGTAGTATTTAACCTATATATCCTTTCGTGGATAATAGGGTGTTCGTAGTATATTTAACCTATATATCCTTTCGTGGATAATAAGGGTGTTTGTAGTATATTTAACCTATATATCCTTTCGTGGATAATAAGGGTGTTCGTAGTATATTTAACCTATATATCCTTTCGTGGATAATAAGGGTGTTCGTAGTATATTTAACCTATATATCCTTTCGTGGATAATAAGGGTGTTTGTAGTATATTTAACCTATATATCCTTTGGTGGATAATAAGGGTGTTCGTAGTATATTTAACTTATCCTTTCGTGGATAAATGGATGTAAAAAAAGACTGAAGAGGAAGATCTAATTCCTCGAACTGTAATAATTGAGATTGAATTTCAAAACATTCGGAAGAGTCAATTCTTTTTGATTAAAATTAGAGGCGATTATCCCATAGCAGCTAAAAAAGCCGTAAAAATATTGTTACAATTTTCTACATATTAATCGTGTGGATTCGAGTTTTCAGTATTTACAAACATAAAAATGAAAAAAAAAAGGATTGAAACTTTTAAATTTAGTTGACGAAATGAGAGGGGCATTATCATTTTTACCACCAAATATGAACGAAATTATCAAAAATCATCAAGCATTATATATTAAATGATTATCTGTTCTTCTTTCAAAATTTCAACTATTTTAACCATCTTTTTTCCTATCAACGTACTACAAAATTTTTCATATTTCCTTCTCTGTGTCATTATTAGAACTTTTACTAAATTTGGTGTTATTATCCGGAATGTTAGATAGAAATGCAAATGACTCTGGACATTGCCATTTTTATTGCCGATACTGGTAACTTTGAGGCTAATCTTAACTTTGCAATATAAGAGATAGCAAATAATGGGGTCTTGTAGCGAAGTTCTCCTGGTAAACCACGTCATTATTACTAGAGGAAAGGTTTACGTAACAACCTAGAAGTCGTTTATTTTATTTACCAGAGGCTTCTCCTATAGAAATGTATATTAGATTCAGTCACTAAGTAAAAAAGTTTAAAAAAGGATAAAGTGGACGAAGTTAGAGCGCTTCTGATTCAGATGATCGAATTTTTTCAATGTTATTTTCACTTTACCAGCTAAATCTCCGTGGATTTCTATTGGTAGTTTTAGAAAAGCTTAAGAAGTACCATTCCTATTTATTCAAGTTAAAAGGTTTTTAGAACGCTTAAGATAAAATTTTTATTTTAATTTGCAAAGGGTTTTCCGTAAGACCCTTTTTTAAAAAAAGGAAAATTTTCTGTCAAGACGGGGTTTTTATTTTTTTTAAAAAATTTTGGGGGGGGTTTTTTTTTTAATTTTGAAAATTTTTTAATTTTTGGTGTTTTAATGTGTAAATGGGTTTAAAATTTTTAAAATGTTAAAAAAATTTTAGTTAAAAAGGAATCTAATAAAATTGAAAAAAATAAAAATTTTCCCTTTTTTTTAAAATTTTAAAAATTTTAAATAAACTTTTTAAATTCCAAAAATTTAAAACTTTTCTAAATATATTTTTTTTTTTTTTTTTAAAAAATTACGAGGTGTGACGCCACACAAAAAACGAGACTTTCTAAATCAAATGGACAGAAAACCCCCAGATGTTAATCTTTAAAAGGGGTTCCCCTTCAGATCCACAACTTTATTGGGCTGCCATTGCTGGTAAAGTTCTGAACGAGGCTTTTAAGGCAATTCAGAGATTTCCATTCTTGCCACAACCTCTTCAAATGAGGTAAAATGAGTTCCCTTTAAGCAAGATTTAACTGTAGAAAATAAAAAAAACAGTGAAACAATAATAAGGATGCTCATCAGAGCAACATTTTTTTTGGTCATTTCTTGACAGACGCCGGGGAGAGGGTGCATTGTCTTGGTGCTATAGCCATCCACCACTCTCCAATTCTGGCCTTTTTTTCCCTAATTTTTTTCACGAAATCTTTTTAGTACTTCAATGCCGTAGTGTTGATTAACAGTCTGACTACTGATGTGAGTGGAAACCTATTCATATCACGAATATTGTCAGTATTTTTGGTCTGTAATCGCTTACCTTGGGCACCCAGCACGTTCATCATTTTCCACACTATCTTTTCCCCCTGAAAACCGCTTATGCCATTCAAACACATGTGCATGAGACAAAGTTTCCTTTCTATAAGCCTCGATTAAAATTTGCAATATTTTCGTGGCTGATTTGTAGTTTCACCAGAAACTTGATGTCAATTCGACATTTTTCCGGCAGAATGCAGTTACACGTAATCACTCAATGACGCAGTACTCCCAACTGGCGTGATCGGTAAATTTGAAACTGGTCACATGGATAGAGGAGGAGTGTGAGAGTTGTCCAAAGCAGTTGTTGCCTACTCCATTCATTTATTCAAGCTACACTCTTAGCCTCGTTATTTTTTTTTTGTCACTCCTTATATATTGGTCCACTAAAAATTAGTTCTGATTTGTTCACCTCTAAAAAGGTTTGTCACAATAGTTTCTTCTTCCATTCAATGGATATGCATATAAGTTGGTGAGGGGATTGAGATAACACAGAATCGTGAAATGTAAGAGGTGTGACCGGAAACCGTTTTAGAAAAACTTGCATAAAAATCTTTTTTCAAAACAAAATTCTTGTAAGAAACTATTTTTCTACATAGTTACCCCCATGGTTCAGATATTTGTCATATCGGAAAACCAACATGTCTATGTCCTCTTTAAAGAAGATGCCGCCAATCAAAAGAGCCACTGTTGAACAGCAATTTATGAAAACTCATTACAAAGCAATCTTATTGTGAATCGTTCCTTTTCGAGAAGTTTATCATTCATATTTTCAATCAAACCATCATTGACAACAGAAGGATAACCATTACTCCATGCTTCGCTCGAGCATTGCTATGCCCATCATTAAATTGTCGAACCCACTTTTCTCCATTGTCTCACTCATTATATTTTCACCATAAATCTCTACAGGTTGACGATGAATTTCAACTGGATTAACATTCTTTGCGTTCAAAAAATGGATTACAGAAAACGGGATTGGCAATTGTCTTACGCATTTTGAACGCTCACTAACACGAAAAAAAAACTACACAATCTGGCAGTAATGCCGTCACTGGACTGACAATCAACCAGACACGTGTGCGCAAGCGTTGAACTACGATACTACAGCTGCGGTTGAGGTAGCGAAATGATACTTAGTTTCCGTACACTCCTCGAAATTCATACATTTTTAAGGTAGCCATTTTTTTTACTATGAAAAGGAGAATGAAAAATTTAAGAAAAAGTTTACAATATAAATATATGAAACATTTTATTAATTCAAACAAAAATACGCTAATTACGCGTGCATTCTTTTTAATTATTTACTTAAAATAGTATTTTCTCATTGAATGAATTTTTTTGTTTGTCAATATATTATTTTCTAATACATCGGAAAATTCGGAGCAAAAAATATTCTTTATATTGAGCTTTACAGTAAGTGCTACAGCTAAAGTATCAAGATTCAATCTCAATTTCTCACTTGTCCGAAAATCATTACCAACTGAAAAAAACTCTTTCAATTTCTGCATTAGTTCCAGGTCATCACAACGTAAATTCAACAAGAATAACTAAATTATCCGATGGAAAATGTTCATTTTTGAAATGGTTAAGTATTTCCACCCATTTTTTATCAATTTCAGCATGCTGATTTACCAATTGTTCCATTTTTTCAATTTAAAGTATCCGACTACGTTCGGAGCCGTGATTTTAAAAGCATCAATGGATATTTTTCATGATATTTAGTGTCACTTAGAATACATGTATAAAATTGTCGTGAAGATATTATGACAAAAAAAAATGATTTAAATGCAATATTTTGGCAAAAAATTAACTTAGAATAACTTTTTTCAAAACGTTCTCCTTTGGTAAAAAATGCTTTTATAATAATAATACTTTGTGTGTGTGTGTTGTGTGTGTGTGTGCTTATATAAAGTAAAGATTTCTCCAGAGAGTCTGAACTGAGATTTTCGAAAAATTAACATTATTTTCAGAGTTATCACCAATTGAAATAATTATCGGAGTTTTTCTCGAAATTTCTTCCCTCTGTTACAGTAAAATATGGATATATCCACTTCTAAGTTACATATTTCAAAAATTCTAGTTCAGACTCTGAGTTGAGGTCTGAGATATGTACAGGCAAAATATTATAATAATAGTATTTTTCATAAAAAGAGAATGTTTTAAAAATGGGTCATTCTATGTTCAGTTTTTGTCAAAATATTGTATTTAAATAATTTTTTATTGTAATACTATTCTTAAAATAATTTTATATACATTTTCTAATCTAAGTGACACTAAATATCATAAATATTATCCATTTATACGCTTTTGCAAAATCATGGTTTCGAACGTAGTCGGATACCTTAAATAAATATATTCGGTCTTCTAATTTATTCAAACAGACAATTTTCATCGATTTTAATATCAGGCATTTCTTTTGATAAAAAAATCAACACATTTATCTATATCTGCCCAATTTACTTGTGACGAAGTCAAAAAACACAATTTAAAACTGTTATTTCCAGTGATATTTGTTTCAGACTATTTTTTACATATTGGAAACATGCTTGGTTCATCTCTGAATATAGAGATCAACAGATCAGTTTTAAAATATTGAAAAAGGAGGACACTTTTCGTGGAAGGACAGAACCTATAAAGGGAGGACTGTCCTCCCTAAAGGAGGATGGTTGATCACCTTAATACAGTCGAACCTCTATATGACGAAGTCACTAAATCCAGGAAAAAAGTTCGTTATATGGAAAATTTGTTATATAGATATTCATTTTTTAATATACTTTATAAACCACATAAAAAAAAAACCAAAACCATAAAACAATATTAAAAAGTAATTAATCACACTTTTTTTAAAATTAATATATTTTTATTTTATATATCTTACCCATCAAAAAAAAAAGAAAGAAAGAAAAACTGAAAGGGGAAAAAAAAAAGAATGTTGAAGAATTAACTGTTTTTTAAATTTTAAAAGAAAAAATCTTATACAAAAAATAAATTTTTAAGGGATATTTTATAATTTAAAGCATTCAATTTTAATTAAACATGTATTATTTTAAATTTGAAACGGGGAAAGAGAAACTAGGGGTGAAAGAGGATTTTTGGTGTTTCTAGTGAACCGGGCAATGGGTTAAAAGGTTTTTCCCCTTTAAAAAAAATGTCCAGAACTCTTATTGCCCCAGGGGGATCTAATAAAACCAGTTAAAAGTGCCCCCTAAAATGTGTTAAAGGGGGAATAACTTAAATTTTTTTCAGAAATATTTTTAAAAAAAAAGGGAGAAAAAAAATTGAATCACAAAGGAAAAATTTTATTTTACAAAAAAATGGGAAATTCGGTTCCAAAAAAATGCGCTAAAAAAAAACCAATATAGGGGTTTCTTTAAAAGGTTCGACTTTTTTTTCTTCTTTCAGAACAGAATTTTTTTTGTTTTGTTTTCTCAAATATCCCCCCCTCCAAAAAAAATGGCCCTAAAATTTAAACCAATATCCCCCTTTTCCAGAACAAGCCATCCCTCCCACTTTAAACCTAATTTGATTTTCTTCATCCTTGAACGTGCTACACCCTTTGTATTACTTGTTTACGTATTTATTTCAATACTTATTATTGTTATTCATTTTTTGTAGTCCTTTAGCACCCATGTTTCACTTAAAAAGTAAGTCGATTTTCACTGATCGTTATCTTAATCCTTCATTTTAAGGATCCGGCTACGTTGGGAACAGGTTTTTAAATAAAATGGAATATTTTGATTTTTTGGTACTTTAGATTAAAAAATGTATATAAAATTTTTTTAAAGAATGGTATTAAATAAAAAAAATTTTAAAAAATTTTTAAAAAAAAAATGAAGATAAAATTTTTCAAAATTTTCTCCTTTTGTGAAAAATGCTTCTATTATAAAAAATTTTGCCTGTTTTCCCCAGACCTCTGTAAAAATCCCAAAAAATTTTGAAAATATAACAGAAGTGGGTTTATCCATATTTTACAAAAAGGGGGAGAAATTTTAAAAAAAAAAAACGCCAAAATTTTTCAAGGGGTTTTAAACCTGAAAATAATAAAAATTTTCAAAAAAAAAAAAAATTAAACCTCTGGGTTTTTTTTTACATAAAACAAAAATTTTTATTTTAAAGGCTTTTTTTTAAAAAGGAGAATATTTTAAAAAGGTTTTTTAAGTTTTTTTTTTAAAATATTGAAAATTTTTTTTTTTGGTCCAAAAAAATTTTTTTAAATATATTCTAATCTAAGGAATAAATATCATGAAAATACCCCTTTTTTTGTTTTAATTCCGGTTCCGGGTCGGATACCTTAAACTTTTTTTAAAAATCGGTTGTTAAGGGTTTTTTTTTTAAAAAATGAAATTTCCCCCCAAATTTTTTTAATTTTAAAAAAAAAAAAAAAAATAGGGGAAAAAAAATTAAATTTAACCAATTTTATTTTTTAAAAACCCCCCAAATTTTCACTAGGGGAGAAGGAAAAAGGGGGGGCGGAAAAGGCCCCCTTTTTTGAAAAAAGGGGTTTTATTTAAAAAAAAAAAAATTTTAAACAATCCCCAACGGCCTTATAAAAAAAAAAAACTTCACTAGGGGGAAGGGGGGGGGGTATTTTGAATTTTTTGGGAAAATATTTCCCCAAAAAATTTTTTTAACTAATTACCCCCCCTAATTTTAAAATTTTTCGAGAATATGAAATTTTCAATTTTTTAAAAACCCGTAAAGGGTTTTTAAAAATTTTTTTACTTTATTTTAAAACCCTATCATTGCATTCTAGATTCACAAAATTTAGAGATATCATGTATTTTCGGAATACATTTAGATTATACAAAAACTTTTTCTTGTATTTTGTTATAAAATCAATGTATAATTCCACATGCTTTGATTATTTATTTCCCAGTTCACTGTAGCACCCCTGTTTGAGAACGCACAACTACGTGTATCACCAGGGACGTCGTAAGACTTTTTGAGGCCCTGAGCATCTATATAAAAGTAGGCCCTACCTGATATCTTTAAAAGTAGATGATATTGGAATGTATTGTCAAATAGTCATTCAAACGGTAAGTTAAAACCAATAAATGTGCACGACCCAAAGTCTCAAAAATCTAGGCAGCGATGGTTCAACCGATGACCGCATTTTATCTAAATGAGTTGAATGATTGTTTATGGTATTAGGCCTAGGTCATGGACAATGGTCATGTCAAAATAATGCTGTCTTTCCACTTTTGCCAGTTGGCATGCAGTTTGAAATTCCCTGTTTTTCGGAGAATATATGTACAGGAATAATATTTGACCACATTAAAATTATCTGGATCATGATATTATTAAGACAGAGTCGAGAACGAAACGGGGCCTCTACCGAGGGCGAGGCTATGGGCCGGCCCGTTGGCTCATGCCTTAAGATGTCTGTGTGTGTCACGGAAATCAAGCGATGTCAAGTATACTTGTCAATTACAGAGTAAGTGTCGCTGTTAAAATATTGGATCAAAAAGATAAGTTTATTTTGTAAAATTGTCAATTTTTTATTACTATTACTTATTTATTTGGTTAACATAAACATGTATATTACATAGATGTTAATCAAAACGCATTCGTCCTATGACTGATATACCTGAAGGAATCGTTCTATAAATCAATTTTCCGACTTTTTGTCTTTGTCCCTTTTAGGCTAACATCTAAAAAACATTATCGCGCTTAAATAAACTGGTTATGCGGGCTTATACACTGTTTCAGCCGCTACATACGGAAACGCATGTGTTCATCTTAAATTTTTCAAATTTTTTTTTATTTGTTTTATTCCGGCCTGGCCTCAAAATATTCTAAACATTCTTGAAATTTGAGCATGTGTTTTGTTTTTCTCAAAAATAACAATTTCAATAGCTAATGACCTTTAATTTTTTTATTCATGACGAGTATACTCGTCAATCACAGTTAACGGGTTAAGGCTGCATTCTGAAAATATACGAGGATCATTGGTAATAGAGCTCATAAGTTTGAAATCATCTTTAAGGTATCCGACTGCGTTCGGAACCGTGATTTTGCTAAAGGGTATAAATGGATAATATTTATGATATTTAGTGTCCCTTAGATTAGAAAATGTATATAAAATTGTTTTAAAATAGTATTACAATAAAAAAATTATTTAAGTATAATATTTTGATAAAAAATGAACATAGAATGACCCATTTTCAAAATATTCTCCTTTTGTGAAAAAGGCTTCTATTTTAATAATATTTTGCCTGTATATAGCTCAAACCTCTGTACAGAGGCTCAACTAGAATTTTTGAAATAGAAGTGGGATTATTCATGTTTTACGACAACAGAGGGGAGGAATTTTAAGAAAAAAACGCCGATAATTATTTCAATGGGTTGTAACTCTGAAAATAATGTGAATTTTTCAAAAATCTTAGTTGATCCTCTGTACAGAGGTCTGAGCTATATACAGGCAAAATATTATTAAAATAGAAGCATTTTTCACAAAAGGAGAACATTTTGAAAAAAGATTATTCTTAATTTCTGGCCGAAATATTGTATTTAAATACTTTTTCTTTTGTCAAAAGGTCCTTAAAATAATTTTATACATGTATTACCTAAATATTATGAAAATTATCCATTTATGTGCCTTTTTAAAATTACGGTTCCGAACGTAGTCGGATACCTTAATCGACGAGAACAGCATTTGAGCTGATACTACACTCCACACATCATCCACACTTTAACAGTGTGAGAGCTTTGAACATCAGCAAATTTAACATACTTTAGCTCTTTACACCTCAGGTCTTTGGAGTCATCGGGACTCGAACTTATCACTCGACAAACTAACTCCGGTTATGAGTTCACCACACGGCTACCGCAACAACATAATCCATAAGGTATTTAACAATTAATTACCAGCATAGGTTTAATTAAAAACAGCGTTGAAAATGTTTTGGAATGCTCCAATATGTAAAATTTATCGTTGTCTGGTACCATTTAAATCGAGTCCTTAAATCATTAGAATCGAATGCATACGCTTAAACGTCACGAGGTTTTATTCAAACCCTTTGTGCGGAATCAGAATGGTTTCTTATTCGTTAAACTGAATCGGTCCTAAAAATCATCCTGTTGTCTAAGTGCAGAAGTGAAGTGAAGGAAATACAAATTGAGGGATTTGGTGTCCTCGACATTTCAGTGTGGTTCAGAATCACATGGCTCGTCTTAGTACCTAGAGTTTTGCCCCCCCTCCACCCCTCACGATGCGGGTGTGTACGTTACGCCACTTGTTCGTCTACATTAGTCCTTGTATAAATTCTAATGGTACATTAAAATTCAACCAAGTCTACTATTTAAAAAGAAACCTTAAATGTGGCTGGCACAGTGTATTTTTTAAACCAGTTTATTCGAGCTTAAATATTTGTCGAATTCCCTACCTGGAAACTTCGAGTAAACAATGAAATACCAGTAGAGATAATTGCTTGAAAAATATGGTTTTTCATGGAAACGAGATAGAATTATTGCACTTGCTTATGTCACTAGCAATGCAGGTGAGTAGATAGAGGAAACGAATACCATTCTGATAAGAGATGCTTAAAACCATGATTCAGAGATAGTGGCACAGCAAGGCAGTTTCCTGCTGGTTAAAACTACTGCACTTAACTTTTTTATATTCATATGGTTAAATAAATTGTCGCTGAAACATTTAATCATATTTGTGAGAGTCACAATGTCAATCTGAAAATTTTTACTCAATGGTTTTAATTTAGTAATGAGTAGGAGAGAAGTCTGGAACATGTCAAAAATAAAGCTGATTTCAGGACAATTTAATAACAAAAGGGATATCAGAGTTATGAAATAACAGGCGACAATTAAATAATAAAAGAGAATCCAGGACAATTATTTAATTAGATGGAAGAATCTCTCCATGATATCGGAATATTAAAGAGAAATTCAGGATACATAAATATTCAGGCCGAGTTCTGGACAATTTAATAAAAACAAGTAATATAAAAAAATTTTTAAGTCAATTCCTACTTAGATCAGCAACGAAAAATGTTATTATAGCTACTTTTTATTAAACAGCTACAATTAATATAAATATTTATATACATATAACACATAATCACAACATTAAGTGGTCATTAATTTTTATTCATTATCATTAAAGTATCGTATTGCCATCCAAAACAATCGTGTCTATAAAATTTCAGTTCAACTGAATGCTTTAAAACGTGAGAAAAAAACCTTTTCAAGTTTTGACACAAGTCGCCAAAAAGGATGCCAATGTGGATATATTTGTAATTCTTTAAATAATTAGTTTTAATCAATTAATTTTTATTAATTATGATTAAATTATTGTATTGTCATCTAAAATAATCATGTATATAAAATTTCAGCTCAATGGAGCGCTTTAAAATGTATTTTATTCAGGATTGAAAATTTCACCAAGATAAATAAATAAATAAATATAGAGAGAGTGAGACCTAATAGTGTGTGTGTAGGAATTGAAAGAGATACCAAGATAAAATGAAATACAGGGAAAATCAGGTACAAGCAAATAACAAAAGAGAGTCTAGCATAATCTATACTAATAAAAGGAACTTTTCGGCTGTGTTTTTCACCTCTACCGCACAAACTAAGCAACCCAGAAGTATAAAATTTGTTAAATAATAATAACAGGTTTCTTCAGGTTTTGAAATAATAAGGAAAATTCTAGGAAAATAAAGCCGAGTTCAGGACAATTAAACAAAAAGGAGATACCAGAATTTTGAAATAACAGAGTAAGTCCGAGGTAGCTAAAAATTAAAATCCAGGACAATGAAATAATTGAGGAGGGAGTCTTTTCAAGACATTAGAAGTCATGTGACTTTATAGTCACATGATAAATGTGTGACGGATCTATCCACGTACTTTCATTTAATCCTCTTGGAAAATCTTTGGGCTATCAATTCGCATTTATTCACAATTAACCCTTTGAAAAGAAACCGTGATATTTAAATTTAGTTTGCTTTATATATAAGCTTTCAAACTAGCTAGAGGAAAGTGTAAGAAGATAAGATAGATTGCTACTGATAAGATATTATAACATTTTATAGAATATTTCAAATATTTCATAGGTGAAAGAATTAATGACGATTGGTCACTAAAGTTGAATTAATGTTAAGTGGGATAATAGATTTGTGTGTGTGTGTGATCCTGAAATAAGAGGGTCGATATTGATGGTCTTCTCATAATTCGTGCATCTCGCCTTTAATCCCCATATTGCTTTGAATTGAGGACATCTTTTCTCTTTGAAACTGAATTGAGTTGGTAAATTGTTTGATCAATAAATGGATTGTTTTTGAATATAGCTAGTGTTTCTTCCCTTCCTCCCACACCTTTAGGTGGGCAAGAGAGAGGGGGTAATCCCTCACAAATGCAATCACATGTTTCCAATTAATTCATTCATGCGCTTAGCTGTTGCCGATTTCTGCTTTTGGCTGAAACTTGTGATACCCCGCAGCCCAGAGGTATCATCTCTTTATCTGCGCGACCTAGATTTGTAGGAATAAATGATTGATCACTCAAATTCTCCACAATAAATTTAATTCATTATATTGTCTAAATATATATTTAACAACGCAACAAAGTCTTACTATAGGGATATGATCAGGGGTGATACTACGTAATTATCAATTCTAAGTAAATAGCGCCTGGAATCCTAATCACTATCTTTATGAAAGCTATCCTAAGAATCCTTATCCGCCTTAGATTTGTTAACACACTTAAGTCCGTTCTATAATTACAATTCTATAATTAATAGCTATCCAATATCTCACGGCGATCAGCACCTCAGCTTTCAGTCCTTCTTCTATTCTATTACTCTAATATTCATCTACTAGTATTCTTCCATTCTATTACTATCCGACTTTTGTTCTACTATCCGGCTTCTATCCGACTAACTCGCGAATGCTAAGGCTCTCATATATATTTATTCACTAATCTGCATATCGCGGTTTCTTCTTGAGAGGATTGGATCGAAATAATGCCATCTGGCTCCAAAGATTATCCAAGAGGATTAGTGAGAAGGCGCGATAAAGCCCCGTCACAAACTTTCTTTTAAAAAGTGCACATTTATCTACATTAATAACTCCCATAGGTAAACAAAATAAAGTCCAGTGGTTGAGTGGTACCGTATCACGTTTCCAAGCAACAGGTCCGGAGTTCGAAACTCCGGATTGGGCAAAGTCGACTCAACCTTTCATCCCTTCAGTGGGTCGATTAATGAGTACTAAGCTTGCTTCGGAGCTAAGCACTGGGGGTTTCACGTCAGACTGACCCCTTGATTGGAACCCCTTCTCATGTATCTCAGTGCCTAAGGCAGTGCCGGTTTACCCATTGGGCGCTTGGGGCGGGAGCCCAGAGGTCCAGGGCCCGGAAGGATCAGAAAGGGCCCGAGTAAGCTGGACTTAACCAGATTTTCTGGTTACAAATTTCGAACCACCAGTGCCAAGGGGGCATGTAGATCTTCTGTTCCCAGGGCCCAAAATGAGCTTAAACTGACACTGGCCTAAAGTCATGGAAACTGAGATGTGCACAGTAGGCTTTGACCCTCATGGGCTGTTGTGCCACTGAGTTAAGTTCTAGAAGCATACAAGAGATATTAACAACGGTCTTCATAACTTAGAACCAAAGACCAGCATCAAGTCGACAACTGAACTTTTGTCTCTACACTACACCACGTGGGTACATTTTGAACCCATAAAAACTTAACATAAGCACCATTATTTTGTACAACAAATTTATGTAGATTCATATTGCACTCATATGATTTGAACTTCACTGGTAACATGCGATTGGCCCTTATGGGCTGTTGCCCCACTGAGTTTAGTTTAGTTTAGTAGGTAAACAAAATGTTCTTGCTTTAAAAGTGCAAGTATAATAAAAGTATTTTTTACTGTTGTTTTGAAAAAACACTTTTTGAAGAAACTAATACTAGGTCTTTTTTATCCAATTATCAAATCTGAAATTTTGGCTAAATTTAACAAGTTAAGGAACAAATCTAATGCCAGTTTTGAATTCAATGGAGAACACAAAATTACATTTATCATACGACCGTCATGAATTTAGCACAATAAAAAAAACCGATTTTGTCATTTTGTTTTAGACAAGGTAATATTTTGTAACCAAGCCTTTGAAGACAGTTGCTTTTTTAAAATTAGTTACGAAAAACAGCTAAAGACAATGGGCTTAATTCATGTGACGTCATAGTCACCTGATAATGATAACCACGTGTTTTTAGTAAATCAGTTCAAAAACTCATGTGACGTCACAGCCACACGTTAAAAGCAATCATTTGTTTCCGGGTAATCAGTTCATGCACTTCGTTTTTGTCAACTTTCGCTATTCGCAGAAACTTTCTCTTCCATTTCTTTCCTTCCTCAGTGGCTCGACAGCCCAGGATGGGCCTTGGCCTTTTCAAGAAACCTTTTCCAGGCCAGCCTTCTTCCTGCTAGTGTCCTCCAATTCTTAGTTCTCAAAACTAGATCTTTTTCTAGGCCATCAATTCATTTAAGATTTAGTCTGCCTTTTCACCGTGTGCCAATTGGTTGGGCATTAAAGACTTTTTTTAGTGGTGTGGTCTGCGTCCATTCTGACAATGTGACCTGCTCATTTAAGTCGTTGTATTTTGATGAAGTTAACGGTGTTAGATTCTTTATATGAGAGATAGAGCTCGAAATTTGATCTTCTTCGCCACGTTCCATTTTCCTGAATTCCTCCAAAAATAAATCTTAAAATCATCCTCTCGCGTAGATACTTATCATGTGTTCTCATCTGTTCGAGACATGGACCAAGTTTCACATGTATAAGTTAATACTAATCTTAAAAGACTTTTATACAATGGAACCTTTGTTTGTTTTTTATTAAATTCGATTTTCATATATTATTTTCATATATTTCCATTACAACATCTATTAGTAATTCTCTTTTGGATTTCAGTAGTACAATCGTTTCTATAGATAATTTCCGAACCTAAATAAGCAGTGGTGCAACTTACACTCCTGCAACTCCCACATCGCTGGGTTCTAGAGGCCCCAAAGCCTGACTTATGCCAAGTACTTATCCTTTATAAGATCCGGCTTGGGGCCCAAAACATAACTTTGCAAAGGGGCCCTAATATTATCCGTTACGTCACTGTAAATAAGTGAAACTGTCAACAGCTTCAAAATTATACTCTTCAATTGAAATATGGGATTTTTAAAACATGATTTAGAGCAAGGTATGTATTTGGTCTTATTCTCTTCGATTTTCAGTCCCATCCTGAGGACCACTTTCTCTAAAGATAAGAAGGCTTGTCTTAGTGCAGTTGGTGTTCGAGCAATGATATCATTAGCAAAAACCATCGATTGTATTGATTTATTAAAGATATTTCCTGTTGTATTGATATTGGAATCTCTTACCGCTTTTTTTATAGCTAAATTAAAGAAAAGACACGCTAGAGCATCTCCCTGTCGAACGCCATTTTTTATTTCCAATGAGTCCGAAAGATCATTTTGTTATTTGACCAAGATCTTTGTTTCGTTGAATGTCAGGCTTATCAATCTTAATAACTTATCAAGGATTTTAAACGAAACTTTCTTTTAAAAAATACAAATTGTCAACAACAATGCACATAGGTTGACAAAATGCATTTTATTTAAAAGTGCATACACAAAATAAGATTTTTTGATGCGTAACATCTTTCCTCTCGATTGCTGGATATTTGCAGGAGTGATTTCGTGAAAAGGGACGTATGTGGGTAAGAGGAAGTGACGTAAGCGCGATATTTGATTTGACCAATGAGAGCGCGTGGTGTTGTCTCTTGGATACCCTCGCATTCTTCTTACTCATCATAAAAGCTTACTTTACCTCTTTCCACGAATCCTCGTCACCTAGTTCTTAAATTTTAAAATCTTTTGAAGAAATTTATTTTTATAACATTTGAACATTTTTACCTAATTATAAATTTTGGAATTTTACACATATTTTGCAATAGAACAACAAGTGAAAATAGTTTGATGTCTGCTTTGAATTCAATGGGGAACACGTGTTTGTTTTTATCATGTGACCATCATGCATTGAGCCCATTGTATAACAAGTGACTCAAATTACTGAATTATGTGTTGTCATGGCAACCATGTCTGTAATTAGTCTGCCTTTTTTTACAACCTTTGGACCCATTCATAAAACATATTTTTATAACACAATTTACCGCTATTTTTAAACACACAAAATTTATTATATCTTTATGTAGAAATAACTTAAATCTTTCAAAATGATAAATTTATGTCTCAGAATTAAAAAAAAAAAGATTCTACATAAAGCTTCATACATAAAAATATACATATAAAAATGGAAGCACAAGACACATGATCCATTGAACTAAAACCTTGCTTTGTAGTAGATAACAATACAAAGTATATCAGTCAAAAACTTTATTGTTTATTATTCTTTTAATATATTCCATTGCCTTTTTTATAAACATTTCTTGGATATAATCCTTTTTATCATGCGTTAAATTTTACTTTTTTATTCTGTCATTTATGATTCATACGGTGCAGCTGTAATCGGAATTTCTGTGTTTTTATTTCACTGTCCGAATTCGATAAAATGTTTTAGAATATATTTTCAGTTAATAGAAAATATTTGTCCCGCTTTAGTTCAGTTATCAAAGTAATATTTCAAATCTTTCGTTTTCTTTATCTTTGATAGTTCTGTTGCTCTTTTATTATTTTTACTGGATAAAACTATCATTAATTAAGTATGATGGATGAAATATGGTTAAATTCGCTTTATCAAAAGTCTTGTGGAATATATGAAGAGAAAAAGAGATTGGACCGACAGCTGTATTAATCATTTTTCTTTCTTATTCATGTCTGCTTTTACATTAATCGTATTATGAATTTGTTTTTATTTTCGAAGTCTATTATTAAGCAATCGTATCATAGTAAAATTTAACTTACTGTTTTAGAAGTTTGAAGGGGAAAAAATGGTTACGAACAGTGGCGTAGCCAGATATCCTAAGGCCCTGGTGCTAAAAAAATGAGGTCCTTATCTTGGCTGGAATTAAAATTATATGAATATTTTAAACGTACAAAGAGCTACAATTTTTGTTTACTATCTTCTGTTTATTGGTATTGTTTACACTTAAACGCACCACTGATTTTTTTAATCCCTAATTTCAGTTTTATAATTTATGCAGTACATTTCGTGTGTGCTCGCGAGTACTTACTAGGAAGGAGAAACGTAATGCTACCCTACAAAATGTCGCTGGAGAATCCTTGCTCACCCCACCAGAGGGCTTAGAGCAGGGGTACTCAACCTTTCTTCCTACTGGGCCACATACATACATATGACAGGTATTTCACGCGGGCCGCAACATACGGATAATAGGGAGAAAAAACACTATAAAAGCAAAACAACGTTGGACTAACCAAAATTGACCAAAATATAAGAGCTCTCATTTTCGTCTTATATTTTAATACCTCATTGACCTTCCTACCAAACACACACAAAAAAAAGTGTGTGTGCTTATGACTACACGATAGAAGTCATAACTTCAAATTTTGTAATGTTATTTTAGGGTTTAGTTATGAATAAAAAACAACAAGATGTTAGTATTGTCCCCAATGAAATTATTTATTCATATGTCTATACTCATAAAATAATATTTTTGTGCGAAACATACAATCATATTTGGGAACTAATTGTATTCTAAGAAGGAAACAATTGGTTTATGGTAGCTGAAATAGATTATAAATCCTTTAGATTCAAAATTTTATTTAAATATCTGTAAAAAAAACTTCGTCAAGCGTTGTTCCGTACTTCCTCGTTCTTCATTTGGACCATTTGACATAATTAAATTGAATTTTGATTTTAAAAAATCAACTAAAGGTTTTGATTTGTCTTTTGAAAACTCAACTTTAATATTCTCACTTAAAATCATAGGTAATTTGTTCAGAAGACCCGATCCGGCTTTGTGAATTTTGGTTGTAATTTAACAATATTCAATTATTTCCATGAATTAATTTAAGCAAAAGAATAGTAAGACTGGTAGATGATTGGGAAGAAAGGAATCAAGGTCAAAACCTTTTAAAAAAGGATTTAATCAGAAAATTTTTATCACCTAAGGCTTATACTAGCTCTTTTTTGTCATTTTTTGGGAGTTTTGTACAAATATATCCGGTGCTGCTGCAAGGAAAGTCTTCTTAATTATATTTTGTTTTCTTGTATTTAAATTATTTAGTGTAACTTTTTCTTAATACCTGAATACTTAATTTTGTTATTTTAAATTTTTAATTGTTTTAATTTCTCTTTTAGACTCAAAGTATATTTAAGTAATGTGATTAATAGAACTATTTGTTCATTGCTATTCCGATTCGCTTACAAAAATAGATTTTTATTCTTAAGATCACTGCAATATTCCTAATAATAATAATACTATTTACTTAGTTCTATAAAAATTTGTCCTTTTTTCTACATTTTATGTTTAATTTTAGTGTAGGATTTCTTTTTCTCTCTAAGCCTATTTTTTAAAAATATTACGTTTCATTTTCATGCTTCAACTAGGATTAGAAAGAATCCCGCATTCATTACCCTAGAACAGGGGTGTCCAACAAGCGGCTCGGGGCCGCATGTGGCCAGCCTTGAATAATTTAGCGGCCCGCGAGGTTCTTTACAACTTTACAAAATTCGAATATTTTGTAGAATATTTTTTGTTTAAAAAGTGTTTTATTTATTTATTTATTTTTGTAAAAAATAAATCCCATAACTGTTATTATTTTATTACGCTACTTCTCTGTTACTGCAAATCTCTTTTTTTTTTCTAAATTGAATTTTATCAAACACAAATCGTGCTCAAACTAACGCATGAAAATCTGCAACATCAATTACGATACGCAAATACACATGCATTGAGATCGACTTGCAAAAACTAAGTGAAAGAGTTGAGAAACAGATATCTCGCTAATTAAATAAATTAAACATTATTTATCCATTGTATTACTATTATTTTTCTGTCTATGTTTGTATGCATGAAAAACAATGAAAACTAATAATATATCAGTCTGTTTTAAATTTTCACTCCAAAAAATGTTTGTAATCGATCCAAATCTTATATATTTTTATATGCGGCCCTCGGGATTGTAAAGTTTTTCCGAAGTAGCCCGCGAGGTCATTTGGGTTGGCCACCCCTGCCCTAGAAAGAGGTGGGTGGGGAGCCCCACTTAGATCGAAGCTAGGAACTTTACTTTTAATTTTATTGCTGGGGGTACAAACTTTAATTTTATGCTGGGGTTTCAGAGTGGCATGGGGAAATGTCCCTCCTTTCCTTTTTAGGGGTGAGTCTGTCCGACTGAAGACGAAAAGAGCCGAATCAGCGTTACATTCCCGAGCGTGACGTACATTCAAGTTCACTCTCAAGCAAATCACGCCAATAGAAGTTATCACTTCAAAAAATTATATTTTTATGTATCTTTTATTCAGTTATGGGGCAGTTAAGATTTCCTTTCCATCGTAACCAAACCTCTTGTTAACATTCCAGTATCAAAAAAGCATGTTGATAGAGCAAAATTGATACATTTGATTGCTTGATTGGTAGAAATTCCCGCTAAATTTTTAGTACATTGTTCTTAAATAACTAAATTTCTAAGAGCAATGGAACATGACCAGGCCACCCAGAAAAGCGGCTCACGGGCCGCTCGTTGAGTATCACCGCGCGCGCGAGTTAAACTGTCAACAACTTCAAAATTATGCTTTTGAGATTTCATAACAAGAGTTTTTTTAAGGAGTAGGGTTGTTAGCCCTTCTCCCAAGCCCCGAATATAGAGGACCAGATCCCTGTTATAATCCCCAGGTGCAGGGTAGCCGGCTATACCCTCGGACACTAGGTACCCATTTTAGTCACCTTCTACAACACGCATGAGCTAAGTTGGACCTATTCTCATGTCTCACAACATTTCTTTCATTTAATTTGCAGAGAAAGCTTTTAATTCTTCAAAAATTCTAAGAATTTGAAGAGAAATTATACTTATGGAGCCAATGGTTTTTCTCATTTACGAAAAACATCACATGAAGTGTTTTAAAATACTTATTTACTTCTCCATGAAAAAAAATTCAAGATAGTTGAAATTGAATTTTTTAAAGAAATTTCAAACAACTTTTCAGTTTTTTTAACTAGAAATTTAGAGTTTGAATTTGATCCTTTATATAACTAATGGAATAAAATCACCAGTTAGTAAATTTTGCTATTGATGAAATAAATATTTTCAGCTGTAATAAAGTTTTTAAATATAAGTTTGCTAAAAGTGCAAAAAATTACTTGTAAAATAACAAAATAGTTTTAAGTGAATTCGCATTAAATGCAACAATATTGGAATTTAACTCGATTCTAAAGACTAAAAAAGAGTTCATTAGGGTATGAAAACAGTTTCATAAAATCAAAGCTCAATGCAAAGTAGCTGACGTTTTTTTATTGAATGGCGAATTCTATAATCAAGTGACTCGTGATTGATTCTGATTAGAAAAGATTTCAAATTCGGCCATTTGGTCAATACGATTAGAACATGACACATTTGGTTTCATTACAACGAACACGGTTCTTTAATTAATGTAAATTATGTAAATATATTCTATTATTATTATTTTTTTAAAATGTTAGGTATTTCAGTTTATTATATTTACTTAGAGATCCTTTATAATGAATATATATAAAAATTTCAATAAAGTCCAGTGATAAGTTAACGAACAAGAAGAAAGTTTTTTGAAGTATACTTCTTTTTGAAATACCCAGTGTTGTATAGATTACATGTTCTTACATAATTTTGCTTTTTAATACATTTTTTAGAAGAAAAATAAGGAAAGTTTTTAATGTTTTATGACTGAAAGCGCATTTTGTCTTCCTTTATGGCAAAAAAAAACAGAATATATGTATTTGTTAACAATTTAAATGAAAACATCTGTCTATATTTTATCAGTAATGTATACGAATACATGTTCACTAAAAATGAAAAAAAGTTCGCAATATTTTTGAATGTACATTTAACGGAAAACTTATTCCATTTCATAACAATAACTTTACATATTTCTAAATTAGAAAAATGCTGATATATTTTCTTATTAATGAAAAATACCATAATTTTAATAAATAAGCTAAACATTAGTTCAGAAAAACTCACCAGAATAACAATATTTTCTTTGCTTTTACCATTTTTTTTTTATTTTTAGTTCAAGCAAACGATTACTTTTTTTTCTCATCTATTTCTTTTTTCATAGTTTTCACTTTTCTACTTAATATTAAAAGCGCAGGTGATTTTTTACAATTTTTTTTCAGATACTATTCAGCTGAGAATAATTTTCTAATACCCCGGATCCATCTGGCAACAACTTAACAATTACTTTCTCAAGGTACTGAGTGGCAACATTGGCTACATATAAAAATAAATCTTATTTGCCAATCGGTCATTTGATTCGGTATTTATTAAGTTTGCTTAGAATAATTATAATTTAAAAGTTTTATTTCGGTAGTATTTGTATTATTTCGTGTAGCATTGTAGTATTTTTCGCCATCGATCGTCGACAAGGTAAGTACTTCATATTTTTTTCGAACATTCATAAATTTTTTTGTTTAATATTTTTTTACTTTCTTTTTCATATTTTATTACATGATATTTTCGCTTGTAATAGTTTTTATATTTTGGAATTAATTTTATTTTATGCTCTTATTTGATTTTATATTTATAGTGATTTAAGATTTAATATTCCAAAATTATTAATTTAGAATTTCGTGCGATAGATTTAAGTTCTAATTAAAAATTTGTGGATTGATGGTAGACAAAAAGCAAGTTACATGGTTTGACATGATGTAAATGTTACCGTTAAAGCTCGAACACCGTTAATGTGCAGATTATCTAGCTAAGTTGCTGATGAACTGATTTGCCTCGTTTATGTGTGGAATCAAGAGTTTTCGATACTTTAACTAGGTGATCTCCATAATAGCGGCTTTCGTATCGTTCACATTCAAAAGTTTGTTTCTTTTATTTTCTTTCTATTAAGAATTTTGATCGAATATTCACTCATCCGTGAATAATTTATACTATGTTTCGAAAGTTCATTTCCTTAATTGTAAAAATATTTTAAACCGTCTATTTTTTTATATTATAGATTGTCAATATGATGATTGATTCTATCAAATAATGTGTTGTTTGATTGATAGTACAGTCGGACCCCGATTTAACGAACTCCTATTTAACGATTTAACATTTTTTTTTTCTTTTCCCGATTAAAATGAAGCAAAAATCGCTTATTTAACGAATTATAAACCCTGAATCAATAAATTATTTCAAGAGCAAAAAATGGGTTTTTTTTATTAATTTGTGTTAGAAAAAAATTGGTTTTTTTAAATGACATTTTTTATTTTGTCCAGAACAGAAAAAGACTTTTTTTTTGTGTGCAGCAAATTTCGACTGGAGAAGATGAAGACCATCTTTTGAATCAGGAACCAAACAGATCGTTAAATATCTTTTATCATTTTAAAATTTCCAATTAACTGGTGAGTAATTGTTTTCTAATAGTAGTATTTTAGCTATTGAATAGAAAGTGTGTAATTTCTAACTACAGTAGAACGTCGTTTATCCGAACGTTTATTATCCGGAGCGTCAAATATCCGGACCAGTTTTTTTTTTCTGTTAACTACATATACTGTACATGAATACGTTTTCGAACAGTGCAATGCTCAACAGTTGTTTCGTGTGAGGCCAAAAGTGACGGGAAAACCTAAGGTCAGGGATATTAGGGGAATTTCAGCTGTATGATTTGGTAAATATCAGCGCGGAATAGTAGATTAGAGTTTGTTTCCAAGTGAGGGGGTGTATACGTGCTCTTTTGTTAAAAAAGGTTGTGAACAAGGGCCGAAATATAAATGCGAGTTAAATTAATTTTTCACAATACGGAACGTAATTGAACCATCATGTTGACACCTATTGGCTCTCTCTTACACAGCACACCACGCTTTCAGCTCGACAGATTTAATATCGCTGCCCAAGGTGTCTTATTTCTCGAACTGTCATGGATCCCCACGGTCGGTTTCCATCGGTTATCCGAACAATCAGCGTATTAGAACGGTGTCCGGTCCCAAATGATTCGGATGAACGACGTTTTACTGTATGGATATTTTTGTGTAATTGCTTACTATAGAATGTCCAAAAGGTAATTGCAAAAATGTATTTTGTTTGGACCCCAGAATAACGAAAAACCTCGATTTAACGAACAAACGTTCGGTGTCAATGAATTCGTTAAATTGGAGTCCGGATAGCTAATCAGTTTTGAACAAGAATAACTATTTTAGAGAAACAATCGATCTTTATCTTGCAATTTCTCAGAGCTAGTGAAATTGCAAGGATCTCTGAATCAATATTTGACATGAAGTTTCCTACAGGGGTACACTGAAAAATGAATTTGCTGAGTGCATCAGAGCCAATGTTATCTAACATTTTAGAGCAGCAGTCGCCAAACTTTTTGACCTCACAGACCAATAAATTCATAATTTAAATCCTGCGGACCACTAATAGAATTTTTTAAGTGTTAAATTATTTTTGTGAATTTAATTACGTTTCAATGCATCTTAAAACATAACTTAACGTAATGAGTAAGTATATTCCATATTTTTCTGAGAACCAGCGAAATTTTCTCGTGGATCACCACTTTGGCAGCCTCTGTTTTAGAGCCATCACTTTTAATCCATTCAGTTTCAGTGAATTGTTCATGTAACATACATGAAGTGTTTGCTTTTAATATTGTATGAGGAATATTTTTCTTTCCCATTCAGTTCTGGCTTTTTAGTATAGTTTTCTTACCTCGGTACGTTTTTGTGACTCTGTTCTATTACTGGTCATACAGGAAGATGCTCTGTATTCGAAAAAACTTGTCAATTTTCTGTCATGCTAGCCCAGCATTTGACTGTTGATTTTGCTGCCTATTCAGATTTAAGATTACCCACTAATTTCTTTAAAATAAGTTTTTTAAGTAACTTTAGAAGAAGCGGTATGTTGTCTTGTTGCTCAATTGTTCCTCATTTGACAAAGTCTGCCTTTTGGTATTTATAAAGAAAATACAAGGTTGGTCTTATTTCTGAGATAATATCTGTGTCTGTGCCATGTTTCATAACTACAGCCTGGATAACTGCTTTGGAATGGACTAGAATAGGTTTTACCAAAACAATAGATTTTTATCTTGAAATTTACCATTATCTTGAAAATTTATGTTGTGTTGTTTATTTTGTGTTTTTGTGCATTTTGTGTTATATTTTTTTTCTATTCTGTGTTGTGTTTGTGTTGTCTATTCTGTGTTGTGTTGTCTTTTGCGTGTTGTCCATTATATGTTGTGTTGTCTATTTTGTATGGTGTGTTGCATTGGCGTAGCTAGTTCTGAGTGGGCCCCGTATCAAAATTCCTTCGGGGCCCTTTTTTAGAAAAGAAAGCCCTGTTCGTGGTACTGTAGTAACACATGTTGGGGCCCCTACAGCTTGGGGTCACCGTATCATTGATACGGCTGATACGGCGGTAGCTACGCCTCTGGTGTGTTGTCTATTTTGTATGGTGTGTTGTCTATATTGTGTGGTGTGTGGTGGGGTGTGTTGTCAATTATATGTTGTGTTGTCCATATTAAATGTTGTGTTGTCCATTTTGTATGATGTGTTGTCTATTTTGTATGGTGTGTTGTCTATATTGTGTGTATGTTGTCTATTTTGTGTGTATGTTGCCTATTTTATGTGGTGTGTTGCCTATTCTGTGTGGTGTTGCCTATTTTGTGTGGTGTTTATTTTGTGTCATGTCTTTTGTGTGTTGTCTATTTTGTATGGTGAATTGTCCATTTTGTATAGTGTTATGTCTATTTTGTATGGTGTGTTGTCTATTTTGTATGGTGTGTTGTCTATTTGTATGGTGTGTGTCTATTTTGTATGGTGTGTTGTCTATATTGTGTGTATGTTGTCTATTTTGTGTGTATGTTGCCAATTTTGTGTGTTGTGTTGTCTATTCTGTGTTGTCATTTGTGTGTTGTGGTGTCATTTGTGTGTTGTAATGTGCCTTGTATGTTGTGTTGTCCATTATATGTTTTGTTGTCTATTTTGTATGGTGTGTCGTCTATATTGTGTGTGTGCTGTCTATTTTGTATGGTGTGTCGTCTATATTGTGTGTGTGCTGTCTATTTTGTGTGGTGTGTTGTCTATTTTGTGTGGTGTGTTGTCTATTCTGTGCTGTGGTCCCTAATGGTGAGAAACTGTGAGAATCGATAATTAATCTTCTCTTGATGCCAATTTTTTTTTCAACAAGGAAGTTTTGCAATGCAAGAGAAACTTGGCAATCGCTTGGTGTCAGGTCGGGATTTTTGGTGGATACAAAAACCCCCAGTTAAGCCCGGGAATTTTCGGTGGTCATTTAAAAACTTGTGTGACCTGGCGTTGTCCTGATAAAACAGAGTCTCTCTCCTATTTTCCAATTCTGGCCGTTTCTGGTGAATTGATTAGCCTCAAACGGTTCAATTGTCAACAGTAGAAATCCGACTAATGCGAAGTGTTTGGCCATATGGAAAGAACTCATAATGAGTTATTTCTTTCCTGTCCCACCAAATGCAAGTGGAACTTTCCTGATTTGGCCACCGTTTGAGCGGCTTCACCAGGCTTCGACCACGATGGGTTTCAGGCAATGTTGTTCTATTGCTCCTTTTCCCATCCCTAGTCACCGTCCTTTTAAAAAATTGGGTCGTTTTTTATTCCATTTCAAGGCTTGGCGCTAAAATTTGTCCTTTATGTTTTAGTTTTAAATTTAAAACATATCGCTTCTTTTGAATCCAGCTTTGTGCAAAGATTTGCTTTTTTATGTTCCTTTTTTTGCTCCTGGGCGTGCTAACTCAGATGCAAGTCAATTTCGATTATTTTAGGGTTTTTTCGACATTTTCATATGGGCATACCTGAACTGAATAAAGGCCAAAATTAAATAGTTTTTCAACGGAAATAAAAAACACCTCCCTTTCGGGACCTGGCTCGATTTTCACCCTTTATAAAGAAAAAAATGAAAGTCCATAAAGAGAAAATTCGGTATATTTTTAGTTAAACACCCTGTATCTACAATTGAATGGAACAAAAAACAGCAAAAGTATTTTTTTTAGTGCGAAATGTCACCTTTACAACGAGCATAAATCTAAAATTGTTTTATCGATACTTAACGAGATATGGATCACTACAGTCATCTACCGAAAATATAATGGATTTCTTTTCCCAAAAACTAATATTTTTTTTTTAGCACCAGAAATCGTTTACTTGCTGTGTGAAGAATTCACCTCTAGAGGCCCCATCCCTTGATTGAAAGGAGTTCTTCGCTTTCAGCCGGAGATCTTGGACAAACGAAATCGGGGTTTGTCCCCTGACGAACGCTGTACCAGGGCGCTGATGGCATAGTTCCAGAGTCCACTTTGGGGATCCATACCGGGGGTCGTATCTGTTTTGATCCCTCCTATTGGTATGAGCCCCGTTAACGTCCATCAAGTAGGCTATGGGGACGCTGATCCTTGCATTTGGGGACTGGGTGTGTTTCACTGGGGAACCGGGACAACTGAAAGCTTCGATTCTCCAATGTTGGTTGGTGTGGTTCTCCCTCTAGTTTTAATTATATTTGCCTTTTGCGGTCGTGTTAGCCTATTGGTCAAGGTAAAGGACTCGTGGCTGGAGTGTCATGAGTTCGAGCAAAAGAACGGAGGATTTAATACCCTGTTGAACCCCCTCTATATATAGAACGAATGTACGATGCGATACGATCGGGCATTGAAGCATGCAAGTTTTGTATGAGGTCTTAAAACATTTCGTTCCATATTTGCTGTAACCTTGCCTCTGGTTCGTTCAAACTCGTGGGATGTCCAATTTGCCGTCCCAAATGATCCCAGATATGTTCGATTGGAGACAAATCTGGGGATCGGGCAGGCCAAGTAAGGGTAGCAACAGTGCGGAGACAGTTTTTGGACACCCTTTGCCGCGTGAAGCCGAGCATTGTCTTGTTGAAAAATGGCCCTGGGAGCCGTTGGCAAGTGGCAACACATGGGGTTGCAGATGTCATAGTGCCACGGATCAATACTGGGAAGTGCCCGTGTATTGTGGGAAATGGCCCCCCAATACCATCACGCAAGCTGTGGGGAAAGGGGGTCGCGTAAAGCAAGGCAGGATTGAGGGTCCCACGGGGTCTCCACACACGAACACGATTATCATCCCTGCTGAGATTAATCTGAATTCGTCGCTAAAGATGGGCCCGGTTCCATTCCGCTGCAGTCCAGTTTCCCGTGCGTGGCACCACCCAAACGGAGGCATCGATAGGTGAGCGTCAAAGGGGAGCACGTAATGGGGGCCGGATCCCAAAGTCCTTCAGCCAGGTGCCTTCGCATGTTCGCCGAGAGGACACAGGGGCCCTAGTGAAGGTGCTACCTGTGCCTGGTTGGCTGCCGATGGAGCAGTTGGCTGTACGCGGGCATTTCTTACGATGTGGTGGTCTTCTCGACGACTGGTCTGTCAAGGGTGTCCTGAGCCTGATTTCCGTGTAAATGACATATCTCGGATCCACTGGTCCCAACACCTCCTCACAATATAACCAGAGTGGCCTAATTGGCGAGTTACTCGCCTAGCTTGTAAGGCATGGGCCCGTGGGTGTTGCCCTATTTCTACATTTTCCTCGCGACCTAGAGGTGAGGGAGTGAATGAAGAACTAGACTTTGCCATAATCTTAATATTTCTTTATTAAGATCTTAACTTGAACAATATATATATATATATAATAATAATATTTATATTTAAACCAAGTGAATCTGTGGTGAGGAGACACACAATAAGTATTACCAAATAATCGCTTAACTGACCACTATGTCTAACTTTCCCGGCTAATCCTGATCTCAATAAACACACTGTTCCTAGTAGTTTAAATAAGTTTCTTACCGCTCTATCTTGGTTAAGCAGCAATTTGCTTGAATCCTAACTGACATCGCTTTAACTCGTGTGGAATGGTATCCACCTTTAACTTGAACGCACAGACACGGATATAATAAATCTTGGATTCGGGATTGCCTCTCACTTTAGCTTAATCACTTGTACATCTAGTCTTCGTATATTCACTTCCCAAAGCCACCTCGCGTACGCTAAACTTCTACTATTTATAAGATCTCTAATTCGAATATTTCTCACGTTTCACTTCTCGAGTTGGTTGGAAAGAATTGCCATTCTGGCCCCAAAGAAACCCAAAAGAAGATTTAGTGGAAATCATGATGAGCCCGTCACAAGCTGACCACCCAGCTTCCATCATGCCGATGATTCTCCCCCTCTCAAACTGCGACAGCTGCTCATATTGTCTTTGAAAACGACGTAATGGATGTCTACCAGCTCTTCATTTGTAAACGATTCAGCTTAAACATATATTTGAATATTTGGGAAATTTTATGGGAGCTGGAATCGTCGATTCCCCCGTCCCATATCGGGAACTGAAAGGCCTTGTGTTGGTTCTGGTTTGGGGGTTGAGCAGGTGTGGCCACTAGAGCGGGGGAATGGCGGTGAGCGGTCTCGGCGGTTAGAGCTTTGGGGATTTCTATTGGCTAGTGAGCTATTGACTTTTTAAAATGAAATTTCCTGATCGTTAAAAGGGAAAAAAAAATTGCTATTGTCATTATATTTAAGTTTAAATTTAAAATTAGAAATCTTAATCAAGTAATGCTTCCATGAGCATTAAAGCTTGTTCTTTAACGTTTTTGGTTTTTCTTTAGAGTAGGTAAAATTTGTTTTAACTTAGGGTATTGCTTTAAATATGTTAGATATGATTTTAAAGAGGGCTAAAATATCTTGAACATCAGAGGAACTATTATTATTATCAATTACCGTGGTAGCTTGAGGAGGACTTTGTCTATCCGAATTTTTACATTGTCAGTAGAGGGTTGGGGGTCATTGTTATTATTAGAATTCCAAAAACAATATTGGCGAAGGAAATTCCTTCGACAACTTTAAACTGGAGAAAGTTTTCCTATTGCGATTTAATAGGGGCACCATTTTTGGGTTTAGGGAAACTGGGATTTCTGTAACAGGCGGTGTGCCCGTACACGTGACAGTTAATGCAGTGATTCTCCTGTCTTTCTTTTATCTCGAATTTTTAGGGTGATCCTTTCCACACTTGAGACATCTAGGGGTCATAGCGGCAGTTAGCGGCAGTATGGTGAAAGTTATTACAGTTGAAACATTGCATGGTACCCCGAATGGAGTACCCTTCGATCTTAATTTGCATATATCCCAAGTGGGAAAGGTCAAAAACGGTTAAATTAAATTTATTTCTAGGCATCGTTATTAAGTAAAAGGGGAGTGAAAGTTTTGTTTTTTTGGATATTAATTGACTAACACTGGTTACAGAGTAGCCGAGATCTTCTAAGTCGGAAACTATTTCATCTGTTTTAGTGCAGCCTGGTAAACCTTTGACTACAACTTTAATAGGCTTTTCATCTTTTGGTTTAATGACATAAAATTCTATATCGCGGTCCTCGTCCATAAAATTAATTAGATTTCGGTATTGTTCATCGCATTCTAAGTTTTAAATTTAATGTAAATTTTCCCGAAGATTTAGATTTAATATCTGGGAAATTTTTTAAATTTTTTTATTTAATTGGGCCCTATAATTATTTTTAATTTTAAGAAAGACAGGAGTCGGGGTTTGGGAACAGGAATTTCAGGGGGTTTTGCTTTTAGCATTTCGGGGTCTTGCTCTAAATTATCAAATGAATTGCTAGTTTTCGATTGGATTAAGTACTGGAGTTGGGGTGATCGGTCGGGCTGATTTACTAGGAAAGACAAAGCCATCCGAGCTACCTTTACTGTTTTTCCTCTTAAGGGAAGATTTTTTACTATTAATATTAGATGAGATCATTTCTATATCGTTATCACTATCATTTTTAAATTATCGTTATCTTTAGATTTTAAGGTTGTATGATCAGGGCAATTTACAGCATACCAAACAAGTCGCTGGTCATCTGCGCTGGGACGGGAAATCCCCCCGTCCCATACTCGAAGTATTGGGCCTGGATGTTTTTGAGGATCGTTGGGAAAGCTGTTTGGAGTACCTAGACCTGTCGGTCTCTAACCTCCTATCAGGTAATTTTGATATGCTTTAAGAGGTTTACCCTTTGCCCATTGTTATAAAAATATTAGAATAATAAAATGAT
>BMAV01004502.1:0-13195 GCA_019973955.1 Trichonephila inaurata madagascariensis | reverse complement strand
TTGTGCACTGGGTAAAAACGGTGTCATTCAATCTTAAATTACCATCCAACACCCCGACTCACCCTTTTTCCCTTGTTCTAACCATTTTTCCCACAGTCGATGTCTTGTGCTAGCACTTATTAAATTATATATGCTTAAATTCTGCTGTAATTGGTTCTGAAACTGTTAATAACTGAAATATGAATTTAATATTTCCAGATACAACAATAAGAGTACAGTGTTTTTTGTCTGTTTTTATATACTTCCCTTGAAATAAAAATGCTTCAACAAAAGAATATAATATAAAATAAACGAATAAAATAAAACATAAAATCTACTACTGTTTGATATTAAGCAATTTTTATTTAAATATTTTTATTAGTAAAATATTTTAAGCATTAACTTATTTCAAAAAAAGGGTTAAAAGAACAAAAAAACATTATAAAAAGTTATACACTAAGTAAAAATTTAAACATCAAAAGAAAAATTGGGGAAATAAATTTAAGCAAATGAGATTTGTCTAGGTAGCATATTTATTCAGTATAACGTGTGCATGAAAAGAGCTCTTTCAATTTTTGTATTAACGACTATAGAATGAATAGATTTTGAATATAAGAATGCATTGTATCTCTCAAGTGTAGTATGCATTTAATAGGATAGAGTTAAATGCCTGATTCAATTTTCAATTGGTCATTCAAATCGTGATCTTTTCGTTATAAATGACATTAAAGTGCTCTCTAATGTTGTTTGTACCCTTAAAGGTAAAAAAAGAATATCAAAAGGATTTCGTAGTTTTGGGACCATGTCAACACTCCGTACAGTCCATTGGACGATTGTAGTGATATGGAAACTATCATAATCTTGTTGAAAAATGCTTAAAGGTATAGTGATTAAAAGTGGCATAAAACAGGTTAAATCACCATTCATATGAAAAGACGACGTAAAGGGGTTTGAGATAATAACGAGAGTCTTTTGCTGTCCATAGAGAATTACTTCCCTGGCTGTAACTTTAAGCAGGCTCATTACGTTTCAGCTGAGTTCAAGCGATCACTTGTCCTTCTCCTAATCACCAACCATTGATGGTTCAAAACTGAAGGGACTATCGGATCTAAAAACATGAAATAGTTTTTATTCCGCCCTCAAATTAGCTCTAGTTTGATACCAGACATTTTTGAAGTTAAAGACATGAACGCTAGAATGCGTCTGGTTCAAAGCTATCCTTCAACTAAAATATTTGTTATAATTTGTGGTTTCACCCCTGGAATCCGCAAAAAAAAGGTTCCTCTGGAGAAAATATCCACCAAACCACAGGCGAATTTTTTTCCACTTGTTAAGCGTGCCTTGTTTTTGGGGAAAAAGAAATGTTGCCTTTTTCCTCCCAAAGACATACTAGACCCGTTTTTTCCCCAAAATGTTGGGGGGTGCCCCCCACGGGGTGGTAATTGCGAGGGGGCGGCAAACGAAAAGTCGAAAATAAAAAGGGTTTAAAAAAATTTAAAAATTTTCTGAAAAAGGAAGAAAAAAAAAAATAAATTTTGACCTAGCAAAAAAAAATACATATTTATACATATAATATCTATAATAATAATAAATGCATCTTATTGCACAATGTATTTGATAATTATTTTATCAATACTAAGTTAGGAATAAGATTAATAATTATTAGTGACTCCCAAAGGCTTTTCATGTACAAAATTATACACAAAATTTAGTACTTATCATGATAATTTGTACAAATTATAATTAAAATCGTATTGTAGCTTTACGTCATGGTACATTATAACTGAATCCAATTCATTGTTATCGTATGGAGGGGGGGGGGCGTTGAAAATTATGACTGAAAATTGGATCGCAAATATTTAAAGTTTGAGAATCACTGTACTAGACTCAAATCTAGGCATTCCAATTTCCAGAAATATATCTAAAGCTCATTAAGTTTAGGTCCCGCATTTAAGGCAAATGTGCTCTTAATGGCCCTAACAGCAAAATTAAATCACCTTTAAGGTGGTACACAAATTTCACAAAGGCTTATCTTGGTGATAGGATTTTCAATTATTTTAGTATATTTTATTCTCTAATATGGCTATAAAAAGACATTAGCTAATACTCAGTAAAATTCAGACTCATCCTAACAAATATCCATCTTCTATGACATTATTGGACATTCACCTTCATTGAATTTTATCCGATTAAACTCAATTCAAAGGCACACTAAATATTAAAAATTGCAATTCATTTTGATGCGCATATAAAAAGTTACATCCAAACAGTGATGCATAGACAAGGTATTAAACCAACTACAAATATTAGAGTATTTCATCAGATTTTTGTCTCTGAATTATTGTCTAATTTATATATGTATATATATTTAAGTTCATAATTTTTTTTCTCTTTTTTCTGCCTTGGGGCTACTTAAGAAAGAACAAAATGACTGTCTACTTCCATCCATTTTTTTAGTATTATCGACATTTTTTGGTGCCTCAGGCATTGGTTTGACAACAGAGGAAGAACATATAATGCAGAGGACTTTTAAGAACTATTTATATCATCTGACGTAAAGAGATATAATAAGGAAAATAACTCACTGATTCTAAGAATTATCTTAAACTATTTATTTAAAAAATTTGTAGTTTTAACGAACAAATATTTTAATCTAAAACTATTTTATAAAATAATAAAATTGTTAAGCAAAAAATATAAGAACGATAAGCAATTCATATGCTAATTCAAGCAATATAATTAATTTGACTCAAAGAAATAATTGCTTTCAATATGAAGCAATATTTTTTATAAAGGCGATGCAGTTTTTCCGAAAATGAAAATTTTTTAAGTAAAATTATTATCTATTATTATTTAACCGTTTTAATATGCTGCAATGTTTGTTTCAAGTATATTTTTGAATAGAGACTTTTGGAAGCAACTGAGAATTGCTTTTGTTGTTTGAAAAATAATGCTATTACTATTGCAAAGAGCAACAATTATAGCATTAAAATGCTCCTTTAGAAGAAATAACAAAAGAGATGAGTAATAAAAGTGGAAAATTAAGTTGTAATAAAAGTGGAACATTAAGTTGTAATAAAAGTGAAACATTAAGTTGTAATAAAAGTGAAACATTAAGTTGTAATAAAATTACACTCTGTATAGAATAATTCAAAGTAAGAAAAAAACTCTTACGAGATAATAAAAGATTTTAATTCACTAATACATAAAGGTATATATGGCAATCCAGCAAATTATATTCAAATAAAAATTATTCTCTAGATGCTTAAAATCAATATCGAGAAAAATTCATTAGCTACAAAGAAGCTACCATTCTTGCTACTAATACATTATTCTCGACCTATTTTCAAAGTCCTGCTTTTACCAATAATGAATTTAATTTTTTAAAATAGAATAGTGAAAAATTTATAATGCAGGCAATTTTCTATCAATCGATTGATGTGTTATAGGGATTTATTTATAATTATTCAAGAATAATGTTTCTCATTGAATATAATATATATATATATTTAGTTCTATTTAAATTTCTTTTCTTCAATTTTAACAAATTTTTAGCTGATTATTCAAATTATACGGTAGTTATAAACTGTAGTTATAGATATTGTTCTGGTTGAAAATTCTCCTCTATATTACTATCGTCTGCTTTAATTCAATAATTTCTGTAAATATAATTTATCTGATTGCTTAATTTATAAACTTATGCATAATCGTCTGTTGTTAAAGTTATGTTGCTTAAGTTGGCATATTTTGTAATTATTTTAAATATGTTAGTTCAGTCTAAGAAAAAAAAGAACTTTAATGCATAATCGATGCTAGGTTTCCTTTTGAATTATTACTATTCATTTGAAGATCTTTTTGATCATTTGAATTATTATAAGAATAAAAGGCATATTTGAAATAAACTTCAGCTGATATTATTCACAAACGTATATATTATAATTAATAAATAAGAATTTCAGGTACTTGCGCACTATCACAACCATGCCAGCTTTCAAAATAACTCATTACATTTGCAATCCCGATTTTGTTCGTGACGTTGGTGCTGAATTGGTAACTACATATGCTTCGTTTCATATTTTCTGCTTGCCTTCATTCTAAGCCTAACCATTCGTTGATATGGCAAAACTCCAGTACTAAAAAGCGATTCTGGAATTTATCAAATTCATAAATAATAAAATTAAACAATAAGATTATTTTTCTTTTCTAATAAAATAATAATATTATATAAAATTAATAATAATAAATAAAATGAAATTAGTTATTCTTTTCTTTTATTGAATATTATTTGTTTATAATTACGTATTATTTTTCGCATAGTATTTTTCGACTACATGCTTCACACATTCCCGTCAGCGTATTCCGTTTTTAGAATTCGTGGGTTTTATTGAATGTCACTAATATGTTAGTAGTAGTACATCAATGTACCAATATAACTGCGGTAGTAGGTATGTACAGAACTTTTGCGATTGTTGTGAGATTGCCATATTTATCTCAAGAACTGTTTTGGGCTGTTTGGCATATTCTTGTGTCAAACAGATTTTAAAGTAAAAAATTTTTACATAAGACTTGGTGAAACTGTTTGTACTCCTACAATGGACACAGAACCTTAATGTCTTGCCTTAAGTAATCAGTGCATTGAAAAAAAATCAGTAGTTTGACAGTCTCTCTGGTAGTTACAATAGGTTTTCATTTTAACAGAAAATAATTAAAATATTCGAAAAACACAGAATGGCACAGATTCAATAATCACACAAACGAGGATCACAGTAACAAACAAGACAAATGAAACATACAATCGCTGTTAAATGTTTGACTTCAATGTTTTTTCCATGCATTAAAACTGGAAAGATCCTTGTAGCAGTTTCTCAAATTTTCTCACTAAATAATCATCTTTGATCTCCTTGGAGACTACTAGATTTTGTCACTAAATTTGACAACCAAATTTATTACAAAGACCACTCCTCTCTATTTGCCATTAGTAAAATAGCGATCTAATTTGGAATCGAAAAATAACATCGAAAAAGTGTATGCAGGGGGGTTATATATTTATAATGCATGTTTTGTATCTAGAAAGTCAAAAGTGTAATAAAATGTAAATTTAGGAAACCTATCTATAAATCTTACTAGCTTTCAGTAGATTAAAGAAAGCTCGAAGAGGATCTGATAGTTCACATTTAGCAAATATTTATATAACATATCTAATTTTAAATCTAAAAATTATTTTGTCCTTTAAGCTGAAAAACTGACGCAGTGTTTAGATAGTAGAATAAAAAGAAATCTAGAAATTTTTTCGAAGAAACTAAAGTAGTTATTTTTAAATTTGCATTTGGGTCCAAAAATCTGGAATAACTTGGACACCAAAATTCAGGGGGGCATGCTTTTTTAATGCAATTTTGGGAAAAGTTAATTTTTTCTTGTAATGGATTTAAAAATTTCCCCATCCATTTTTTTAAAAATGGGGTTTTCTTTCCCAGCATTGAAAAACTAAAAAGGATGAAGGTTGGCTAACCTGAAGATTTGTTGAACCCCAACCCTTTTAAGTTTATTATATATGAATATACTAAGACAGTTTGAAAACCCCGCAGCATCCATATATTCAAATTTTAATATCTTTTTTATATTGTAAAATACTTTTATATTGTAATATTTAGTGTTCTTATGATTCCTGTCTCTATAGTTGAGAATAATTACTATATATATATACCGCAAAATAATCTTGCTCATAACACGCATTTTTAAAACAAAAAATAAGATAAATGTTTATAGTTGCGTTTTATACGCGTGCCGGGTATAGAAGTAACAGCTTCAAAATTAAAAAAAAAATAGATAAGTATAAGAAACTTTTACTTCTATATAGATCGAAATATAGTTTATTTATGCGATACGACATACCCATTTAACTTAAAGGGTTGTAATTATGGAAATATACTAATTTTTTTTTAAAATCCTGTGTTAACACCTCCAATAAATGACTTCAAAACATAAGAGCAAAGAATACGTGTGTTTGAGGTTTCTTCGTAAAAATGGGGTTGGCCGTTATACGGTGGATGTACCTAAAATTAAAAAATACAGACTTAAAGTATAGGTGCGCAACATGCGCCAAATTTTAAGATATATATAGATATATGCTAGTGAACTTATAAGTGCAACACATAGATTGTATCATAAACAATACAGTAGGTCACATCGTATAAATAAAAAGCAATGAATTTATTTAGATTAATAATTATAACTCTTACTAGAAAGTTTTTTAAATTAGTGATGCAATGCACTTTAAAATTAAGGGTATATATACCTTCTGCAATTTCTTATGAATTTGACATTCATACTGTATTTCAAAGTTTTCATTAAATTTGTAAGGATTTCGGATTTTGAAATAAAAGAGCATCATTAAACCATTTAAGATATTTATGGCCAACTTCACTGAGAGACTACTACAATAACGAATGTGACTTCATCTTTAGAACATTTAAAACCGAAAACATTATGAACATAAAGTGGTGTCAAATTCTTCATGTATTTAAACTCTTTCCAAAGACACTTTATCTATGTATCAGTTTCTAGAACCACAAATACAGAAAGTGCCATTCCTTAAACAGGCTCCGATGAAGTGGCATGATTAATTCAGCAGATGCATTTAATGGATATGGCCACAGCTTTGGAAACATAGCTCATGCCAAATTTATTAATTTGTGGAACAGCCATTAAAACTTAGGGGAAAGGTCCCATCAAGACCGAAATTTTCCCAAAGAATATTATTTATTTTATTTTGTTAGGCTTGAAGAACTTAATTTTGTTTTGCTTAGTTGTTACGATTGTGCATATAGTTCCCATTTTTCACGAATAGGGAACGTGTTACTCGAAAGATCTTTTTTTTATTTTAAACATATAAACCTTTTTCCCCCAAAGATTGATTGTGGCTGGTTTTTTAAAAAAGTATAGATTTAAATCAAAAGGTTTTAAACTTTTGAAGCCCCTTTGGGGCGTGATAACTGTAGAGGGAGGCGGACCCATTGAAAAATCAAAAAAAAAAAGATTATTCAAAAGTTATTTAAATTTTCTGAAAGTAAACAAACAAAATACTTTTTATATAATTAAAAATAAAAATACACATTTATGGCTATAATACATTTTAAAGATCAGTATGCAATGTATTTTTTTTTAATTTAACAAAAAACCAAGTTAAGAACATGTGTGATAATTACCAGTGACCCCATCGGTTGTATCAACACATCTTGATAATTTGTACGGTTTATACTTTCCTTAACTGCCATTGTTACGCGATTCGCCCTCAATGCCACCGTTTACCGTAGACGCGCATAATTGATGTTTTTTTGGGGGGAGAGGGGAGGAATAAAAAACAAATCCCTTAAAAAATAAACCTTCTGCAAACACTGTCAAGGTCCTTTTATTGCATTCCAAAGCCTTCGAAATAATTTTATGGATATCTATGCAGTGCACAGAAAAGGTCGTACTTCGGAAAGACATATATATACATCCAGAAAATAAATTAATGTTTCTGAGGAGATTTTTACGTCGGTGGAAATTCCCGGAAAATTGTATCGCATTTTTTAGTGTCAAATTTAAAGATTTTGAATTCAATTCATTGTTATTGTATGGAGGGGGCGCGATGAAAATGATGATTGAATATTGGGTAGCGAATATTGAAAGTTTGAGAAGCACTGGATTAAATATATCTTTACAGATTTCACAAAAATAGAATTATAATGATTAGAAATGTATATTATAGCTTATAGCTATCTTTTTGATTTAGTAGAGATGTTTAGAATAGTGGTTTAAATTTTTTAAAATGATAAATTTTTTTATTTTTAATAACCCCAAAACAATATATTTAATTTTCAATTAGTTTGAATTTTTTAAAAGAGTTGAATAATGGTTACCTATATTCTGTTTACTGTCTCATTTTCTACAATGTTCTATTTCGCCTTTGATTCAATATTAAGAAATTAATTACGAAAACGATTTCTTACTACAAAAAAATTTATATTTCAATTTTTTATTAATGGCACTTCTCTCTCTCTTGATAAATATTGAAAGACATTTCCTCTATGAATGTTAGCCTAAAAATATTTCTTTTATCCCAAAATTTAACTTTTTTAATAAATTTTAAGTTAGAAGGCTCTATTTAATGTAATTCCATTTCATTCATGTGTCAAAGAAATTTGGATTTATTTTACGACGCAACAAGTTTGTATATTTGTGAAACGATTAGTTCCAGGTTCGCTTAAATTAATGATTATTAAAAGAAAGATAATTAAATTGATGACTTTTCTTAAACCATTTTCGCAAAATTTTTGAAAAATCAATTTTGAAAAAAAGATTTGAAAAAATTGGGGCGAATGAATAGAACATAACTACAAAGAAAGGCTTAATGAGATTGAATGATGATTATTTAATGAGAATCTTCAATATTAAAGTAATTATATTCTTTTCAATTTCAGTAACACGAATTAAGTGAACGATGCAAATAATGTGAAATAAGAAGAAAAAACATTCTCAGTTAATGATAAATGTAAGAATTCGGGATTTTTTGCAATAAAATAAAAGGAATTCTCAGGATATTCTTCCACCTGTAAAGAAAAATTACTTGTTTTTGAAGTTTTTAAGAACGTTTTTTTTTCCCATTTCGTTTACACACAAATGAGATTTAAAAAATTGAAATATTCTAAGAATACTACGTAAAATATATTGAGTCAGAATAAAAAAAAATTTTATCTTTAAAATCTCTTTTTATCTTAGAACAAAATCATTTATTTTTTTTTACGGTTAAAAAAAGCTTTTTCTCTTTTTTCAAATTTCAAAAATTTCCCCAACCCAAAAATAACTTAAAAGGGTTTTTTCCCCTTTTCATTTTAAAAAAAAAATGTTTTTACTTTTAAAAAATTTTTTACACTAAAAAATTTTTATTTTTTTATTTGGAAAGTTAAAAAGCTGGCAAAACCCATTTAACCCGGGAAAAAAAATTCAACAAGGGAAAAAAGGGGTCCCTTTTTAAAATATTTTGTAAAAGTAGGGGATAACATTTCTTTAAAAGTTTCTTTCGGCCGGATTAGTTCCTATGGTTTTTATAAGCCCTTATTAGTAATACTCAAGTAGTATCATTTCTGGGGGGTTTAAAGAATAAATCTAGTACTTTTGATTTAAGAAAATGAAAATATCTCATTGAAAACAGATTAAGCGAGTTTTTAAACAATTTATTGCAATTTAAACAATAAAAAAATAATTATCATGCCAATTTAATCACACAAATGCATTTGCCAAAAGTCAATATCATGAATAAATGCGTTTTTACAAAAAAGAATTAAAAAAAATTAAAAATCTCATGTCCCACCCTGGTCACATAATATACAACTTCTGGCTATAAAAACCAGCAGCTGACTCATTTCTATATATGCTATTATCAATAATTCATACGATAGAAACTATTGAAGGACAGCGGGATATGACTGAATGATGTTAATGAGCTGTTAGTAGTCTGTGAAATGAGACCGAATCTTGTAGCAACAAGACCTCAGTTTGTTGATACACGCAATTGACATTCCCGTTGGATGGAAAGTGAATATAATTCATTGATGGGGAAAGAGGGTATGGGGCGGATATCAACCTGCGGCCCACGGGGCCCTTTTAAAAGGGCCCCGGTCATGGCCTTTGTTCTAAAAAAACCATTTTTTAAAAAAATTTGGTGGGAAATTCTTTTTTAAAGAAATATAATACATCTTTTTTTAATTTTGCGGTCGATGTTTTATGGGTGCAATTAAATTTTTTTTTTCCTGATTGGTGATAATAGACAACAGTGGGTAGCGACCATTTGGTGACGTAAAACCCTTTCCCGTATCTTGCAAGAAAAAAAATATTCGAAGAAAATAGGTTGTTTCAAGATGTTTGGGGAAACTGGTTGTTCTGTAGTAAAAAACAAGAAAGGATCAGAAATTGTTTGATTTATCCCCGAAAGTGTTGTTTTTAAAAAATGCCAAAAAACAGGTTTTTGTGTGTGTTAAATTTTACACTTTTCCTAAAAGATCTTTTTTAAAGGGGGTGAAAAAATAGGTTTCTTGTTGAATAATTTTTAAAACGGAAAAGGGTGTTTTGTCGGTGGTAATATCACGGGGGTGGTAAAAAAAGGCAAACTATTAAATTTTTGCTATGTTATTGGTAATCATATGAAGCCGTTTACTGATGCAGAAATTGTGAAAGGGGTGATTTTTAAACCCTTTCCCAATATAAAAAAATCGGGAAAAAAATTAAAAAAATAAAAAAAATAATTAAAAGAAGCACACAAAAATAGGATTTTTTAATATTTTGATAATTTTTCTACTTTTTAAAAAGTTCTTATGTTGCCCCTTTTGTTTTAAAGCTTTTTCCCCCCAAACCCCCCTTTCCCTTTTAATCCTCATGTTGCGGCCCGCATGAAATAGCCATCATATGTATGTGGTCCGGCTGAAAAAAATGTTGAGTACCCCTGGTGTAGGGTCATCTGAGAAAACGGAGAAGAGGCATTGAATTTATAGACTCATAACAGATAACAATGAGAGGTAGATTCACCGACAAATCTACCGTCACCCGTTTGTCACGACACGTGATGTTTCAAGTTATATGACAACGTCAGAGTCATCTGTCAATAATCAAACCATTTGTAGCAAGTTGCGTGAGGGATCATTGCAAGCATGGCGGAGAGCCATTGGTATTTCTTTAAGCACTCAGTACAGGGTTAATTTCATGTATGCTTTGGTATAGTATCTACGAATATTTCTTATATGCTAGGATCTGATTTTGTGTCAACGTTATCACCACGGAACCAAATAATAGAACCAGATATTGTTTTTAGATGAACATTGAAGTAATGACGTGGATGCGTGTATCGTCTTCCAGAGAAATGTCATCTGTTAGCTGATATCATCGGATGTCATATCAGTCCTACATCGGGGTTTATGGTTCAAAGAGATACTATGTTTCGACAAAGAATATTCCTTGTTCACACATTATTTAACTTCTGTCTGGTGATGTACAAAAACTGTTTCACCTGTGATTCGGCCATTTGTGTAAGCCACCTTCGGCACGCTATTCCAGCTGAACGGCTTCATATTGCATGGTGGACTCTTAATAGCTTAAATGGAGTTTTCACCCTATTTTAGTCGTCAGCTTCATACTATCTCTCTCCCATCGAGCATGTGTATACCTTTATCTGAACATGCAATGCACTGAGTTTTAAGGTTTATATCATAGAAATAATTGGGATTTGCATTGGACTCCCATAAACACAAAGTACCTCTAAATGCTATCAAAAACACACATTGACAGTAGGATTCGTTTAGATACTTCTATAACTGTTAAGAGATGGCCTTAATTAAATACTTAATCTTAAACGTAATACTTAGAGTATTGGACTCCAGACCGGAAGGCCTGGGTTCGATGCCCGATGCCACCAAATACCCTCCGAGTAAAACACGGGTAAGTGCTCGTTAAATCAATGGGGGCCGGGAAAATCTTGTGGGCTGAATCACTAGTTCGGGGGGCGGAAAATATTTCCCCCCCCCAGTCTCATGGCAAAATTGTGGAAGGGGGAATGGGGGTTTTCCCTTATTATCGACCCCCTTTGGGGAATTTTTTCCGGAAACTAAAGTACTGTCACCCGTATGGTGCCGGGCCCATGGCCAACGACAAAAACCCACTTATACCCCTTGTCACGATGAATTTCTTTGGGCCTCGTTCTGACTACGTCAGACAGGTGGCATTAGCCACAACAACAAATACTTAATAAACAGTTCTCTTGTGCATGTTTCTGTTGATTACTTAAAACAGTTGCATATGAGTATCATCTCTACAGTTCCTACTATTTTCCCATGGCTGTGCACATTCCTTAATGGTACTGCAATTCAGTTTTGAGGAATGTATTTAAATTTTTTTTCAATTCAGTCAGGCATATAACTGCGGGTGAATGAATGTGAATCATAGAAATTTACATGCATTCTTACACGTGTGCTTTTTTCTTTCTATTCCACGAATTTATATAGAGAGAAAAAAGATTCGACTCATGAGTTACAGATTACACAAAGAGCATGATCTTTGTTCTAGATCTGAAAACGATCTTTTTTTATATTAAATAATAATGTTAAAACTCAACACTAAATTGAGGGTGCTGGGGATAACCCCGGGGTATGTGATCTGCAATATTCAAAATGAACGAGACGAGACCCGAACTTCATCAAACGGGAAAGTAAATATGTTCAAAATAAAAATTTAACTTCCCCCAAAATTTACTATAGAATATTCCGGAAAGTCAAAAGATTTAAGTTATCAGCCAGGGGAAAAGTCATCAGGGCGCTTGTGCTCGCTATTAAAATCAAAAAAAATATCACTATAGCTATTGTGTATTGTTTAAGAGTGAGAAATACCCAAAATCAATATAACTTATTTTAATTTAGTAAAAATACAAATTTTTTTTAGATATACTTAAAATATATTAGTTATGTAAAAATTTTATTCTTAAAAAATTGGGAATGCACAATGAAATCAAAAAAAATGATTGATTGAATATTAACGTCACACTGTTCAGCTACACGAGGGCTTTTTTGGGGACGGACCACGTAATTTTGAACCAAAAAGGTCAAGTGACGTGGACGACACCCGGCTCCCCCCTCCTAACTACCACACCACACCAATGGGGGGGCGAAAATTTAACGTGCATCCTGCCCCCAAAGGCGGGTCTTTAGTGGTATGGGCTCGAACTCGTGACAAGGCAAGCCACGATCCGGGTACCTATACCACTCGGCTACCACCCAAAGAAATCAAAAGAAAAAAAGTGGTGGGAAAATTTATAATATATTTAGAAAAATTAATATATTGTATTAGGGAAAAATTTTTTAATATAATATATTAGAAAATTTATTAATATAATATGTTAGAAAAGTTATTGACGTAATATATAAGAAAATGTATTAATATAATACAAAATTTACTAATATAATATAAAAAATTGTAATGTAATATATTGTTTAACTTTTAATGTATTAGAAAATTTATTAATATATAAATAAATAAAGTTTCATTAAAAAACCCAAATTTTTAACTAACCTTTAAAAAAAATTTTGGTAAGCAAAATTTTTTTAAAAAACATAGTTTTTTTTTTATTGTCCCTATTACTTTCAAATTGCAAATCATTTGGGAAAAAAATATATGTTATTAAACCTTGGGGCTA